>JAJHJA010000225.1:0-170413 GCA_021202915.1 Heliconius himera
TTGATTACAAATGTACCGCGAAGTTCGGAACTCACGTTATTACAATTCATATATCAACTTAAATATTAGGCTTAATATACCGAAAGCTAAGGACCTAAAAAGCTATTATTGGGTTGACTAGGACGATGTTTTTTTAGCTTCCCGTTTATCTCAAAGGGTAGGCAGAATGAAACTGGAGCACTTCCGTTTCCCACTTTTCGGAGAGTTCTTGAGTCATTGCGTGTTTTAGTGGCGGAGTGGGAATTAAACTCACAATAGTAGAGATCAACAGTAGCTCGCTCGTGCGCCACAATAGCCTCTAAAGACGACGTATGACAATCGAAGAAAAAAATATTTAAATTAATTTCTTTTCCTCGATCTATTGATACAGGTCGCTGTTTAAAGTTCCGCTACCTTACAAATATATCTTGAATTCAAGTGGAAATTGGTAAACGATGTGTTTTGAAACTAGGTTCCATTTATTTACCATGCTATGCTGTAAAAAGAGTAATGTTATAAAGTCCATCCTGCTTAAAATTCAAACCAATAGGTAAGTAATTATAATAAATATAGTAAAAGTAAGTATAATAATAGCTGGATTTGAACCCGCACCTTTTGGAAGCCATCCAAGCGCTCTGACTAACTAAGTCATACGTTCGAAATTCTAATATGCTTATTGCAACTTATTTTTGTTCCTAGTACCTCTGTAGGGAAATTTTTACAAATATAATTACTTATCATTCGGCGAGAAAGAATATTTTTTTTCCAGCTTCACGCTGTATCCCGCACACAACAGGGTAGGCAGGGAATCTAGTGTTAAGACACTCCGTTCCCCACTTTCCGCCAATTTCTGGAGGCATTGCGTGTTGAGTAGCGGAACTCAACGCCGCGCTTTCCCTTCGATACCAGAGCGAAGAAATGAAAATATAAATGTAAATAAATAAAAAAGAATGTTATTTATTAAATAATAGTATATTTTTACATTTATAAAGTATTATTCCAAACTTAGGAAAGAAAAATATTTTTTAGAAAACATATAAAAACCTATTATACTTTTTTTCATTCCCGTTTCCCAATTTCCGCTGAATTCTTGTATTGAAAGTGTTGAGCGGTGAATGTCTTTATCGGTGCTTCAAGTAATAGCGTTGTTATTAAGTTCATATTTTTTATATTTTCATTATATACACGTCAATATGGGCAAGTAAAAGACAGAAATTAGACATTAGAAATTTTACCTACAAGTATCTACTTTCTCGAAATACTTGATGTACACAACTAGCATACTGTAATTCCCTATAATATTAAAAAAATATATCTCCTAACTCCGAAATATTGAGGAGTTGGGTCCTCTATCATAATCATCAGCTTAACAATATCATCAAATGATGATTACAAGAATGAAATTATCATTATAAGAAACACTTAACACGTGCCTTTAAAATTCCAAGTATTCCCAAAATTTCCATGGGGTTCTATCATCTTGACTTGGTGGTAATATAAATAAAAAAATATTAATAAGTCCATGAAATACAAAGACATCGACGTACAAACATAAAGAAATAAAGTTAACGAATACAGAACCTGTCCCTAATTTAAAAATAAATTGGTTAAAATAGCAAAAACACACTTAATGTTCAAGATGGCCCAAACCTGCATTATCTTGGTGTACCTAATTCAAAGCCACCTGCGTCCCCACTATGAATCACTTGTCGCTAGAGACAAAATTAACGTAAATTCTCAGCAGGAAAGGTTTCTCTTTAAGCTGCCTCAAATAAAAAGGGAAAGTGTAATTGATATTAACGGCGTTTCCAGGTTCAATTTTAAATTATATAAGAGAAACAAAAATATCATCTGTGATATATATGAAAAGCAATATGTAGGATTCATTTTATATAAATACATAATAATGAAATTGTAATTGAAAGTCTTTTACAAATGGAGAATATATTTGGAGGCATTTGTAATAAAAACCAAACAATAATCTGTACGTGTGTGCAATGTGCATGCTAATCTCAGGAACGGCTCAACCAATTGAAATCCAGTTTTCACTATTGTATTTTGCCAAACTAGTAAGTTTGCCAAACACAGTAGTAGGATTTCTTATTCTTCTGGTTGACCCAACTCACCGTTGGGCTGCAGCTATCGATAACTCTAGAAAGGGCCTGGCAGTTAGTTTGGACATGACCGCCTTCGATAGAGTGTGGCATGGGGCGCTCCTTGCAAAATTTCCATTGTACGGGCTTCCCGAGAATTTATGCTGGTAGATCGCCGATCATTGTGCTCAGCATCAAGGTCACTGTTGACGGTTTTTGCTCAGAATATATATGCCTGTGAACGCTGGTGTCTACCAAGCCTGCATGCTGTCACCTACACTGTTTCTTCTATATATAAATGATATGTTAGAAGACTCTTCTATTTATTGCTCTGCAGATCTGCACAGTAGACGCTGTTTACTCCTGACTGACTGACTTTTAAAATGCCCATCTATCTCCACCTCAAAGGCTAGCAACGCACCTGTAGCTCATCTGGCCCTTTATTTCAATCCTTTTAAAAATTTAAACAATTCATATTAGTTTATTTATAATTTATTTATATTATATTTAATTATTTTGATTGACATATATTCTACACAAAAATAGACATAGGTCGTAGTCGTGGCGCAGGGGCACAAAGTGTGATTGTAAAGTCGACTGATTGTGGGTTCGATCCCCACTCGTATAATATTTATTTAAATTTGTATTTCCATTTCTTCGCTCTGGTATCGAGGCAAAGCGCGACGTTGAGCTTTGCCACTCAACGCTCCGGAAGAAGTCTGTTTAAGTCTGTAAAAGCGAAATTTTTAAACGTTTCAAGAAAAAATGCGGAATTCTTTGGACATAAAATCAAATTAAACAATCAGTACTTAATTTATAAATTACCCATTTATTTGTGTTTTAAAATTATAGACTTTTTTCGACGTCACGCTATATCCCGCACACAGGAGGGTAGAGTATATATATATATATATATATATATATATATATATATATATATATATATATATATATATATATATATATATATATATAGACAGCTATATAAAATATTTTTTAATCTAAACAAGGAAGAAATCCTAAAACTGAACAAATTTGAAATTACTTATTCATATTTTGTTATATTTCATACACTATTATATATTTCAGTCTGTTCTTATTTTTATAGTATTAGTCTCCGTTGGTCCACGAAGTTACTTAGCTAGTTTTTTAGTAATTAAATCAGTAGTTAAGTGTTAAATTTATATAGCCTTGCGGTTGCCAAGACTTTAAATTGCACAGTTTGTGACCAAACATAAAACATACAAATGCCTTTTTAAGAAATAATTATATCAGCTAAAATGTACTTTAATAAAACTGTTTTGAAATATTTGTATTATATTTAAATTATAATAATTTTATTTTTTTCAGTTTTGGTGGACAAACTACCGTTCCACCTCTCTTCTTCTCCTTGGCATTAATTGCGGCGCATGGTGCCAGGGTCCGCTTTCTTGCTCAACGTACTCCACTTTTCACAGTCTTTAATATCTCCGATAGTTAGTCCATTGGCTCATGTCCTATTCGTCATGAAATCCAACCAGCGCTTTGTTGGGCGTCCGGGAGGCCTCACTCCAGGGACAAACATAGCAAGGCACTTCCATCCGATATAGTTACTAGGCCGAAGCGCAACAGGGCCATATCATCTCAGGCGACGCTCTTGAAGCTTATCCGCTACGTCACGGGCCCCAAGACTACCTCTAATGAATATGTGTGTTGTTTATTTGGTCAGACTTCGTTACGTCGCACATCTCCAAGACCGAGATAGTGCTGGCCAGCTTTCGTTGCCATAGAAAAGAACCGGTCGGATGATGATCTTGTATTTCAGCCCTTAGAGCTTGGCCGCTACTCTGCGATTGCAGACCATACCAGTGATTTGGCCCAGGCAGTGCTTATCCGAGCTTGGACATCATGATCGATGCCTCCGTTTGGTACTTACATTTTTCGACTTAACGGCTGGTTCAGGACCTATAAGGATAGTGCTCGAGCTTGGGCTCCCACAAGCCATGGTCCCAATCTTCAACACATTTAGTTTACGACCGCCGTTTTCAAGTGTACCGTTCCGAGGTTCACTTTACGCTCTAGTACCAGTCAGATCTTATCAATGAGTGCTATGTCATCGGCGTACTGTTGAGTTCCGGCAGGTAGCCGGTGGCCGGTGCGTAAGGAAGTAAGTTTTATATTTGCAAACTAATAAGAAATTATTTGAAATAAATATACAAAATTTTATGCAAAAAAATAGAATGGCAGGTACTAGCGAGGATGTCACGGTGAGAATGAAGAAGAACGTGCTCAGCTGGTTTGGGCACGTCGAACGGATGAGTGATGAAAGAATGGCAAAAAAGATTTATGATGGAAATGTGAGCGGTAAGAGAGGTAGAGGGAGACCTCGGTTGACCTTCGAAAACACAGTATCAAAGATACTGGAGGAAGGTCACGCTAAAAGCATGAGGACCACCCGAAGGGCATGTATGAAGAGGTTGATGACAGTGGACGAGGCGAAAGAGGTATGTAGATAGTAGGCGTTCCGTTCTCTCTGACTACCCCGCAAGGGATAAAGCGTGAAGCTAAGTTAAGTTAAGATAAGTTATGCAAATCGGTTTAGGCCGTTAAGGGCAGGCAATATGACAAACACAATACGGAACATATTGAGTTTCTCAAATTGCCTTTTAATATTGCTGAATGCTAAATAGGAAAGGAAGAAACGAGTCTTGGTGCAGGGGCTCAAACGTGCGACTATAAACGAAACGAAATATTTAATATTTTTATTTCCTCACTCTGGTAACGAAGCATAGCGCAGCGTTAAGTTTCGCCGCTCAACACGCAACTAAATATAAACAAAAAGGAACGCTACCTATCTTTAGTAACAATCTCTATTATTCACAAAATTTTATAGCTTGAATATCATTGAAATAATTTTAACAAAAAAGGGTGAAAGCCATTATATGTCGAAATCGTACCGATAAGGTATAAAAAGCCTTTGACAGGATGTAACGCGAGACCGAAACTTCGTCCGGTCGCCTTTTATGGACCGAAACCCTCACATTTCACATTTTGATACATCGTATATATAATAATGTAAAAAAAAAAACAAATTATACACTTTTTTTACTTTATTTTTTTTTATTTCATTTGTGCTTAACTGTTAAAGCTATGATGTGAGATTCAAATTCGGTCAAGTTTACTGTAAAGTCTTCAGTCCCTTGCCTCTTCTTTACACCCGCACTCAATGGAAACAGTCTACACGTCTACTCTCGATGGCTCGTATTAATGAAGTGGTCTGCAATCGAGACTGTTTGGCTATTCATATTAGTGAATGTATATACGAAAATGGTAATATAGGAAAAGTGAGCTTAAAATGGAAAATATATTTCCATTTTTTATACGAAACTAGCTTTTATCGGATTCAAATCAGCCTAAATAAATTACAAGACCTCCAATACTCTCTATCACACCCTCCGAAGAAGAACTTGATGACATGATTGATTGACATCATCATGAGATGATAAAACAGCACGATAAGAAAAAAAAAAATTGGTGCAGTCGTTCAGGAGTTATGCGTGTACATATAATTTCGCAATTTGTTTCTATATAATATATAGAAACAACGGTAATGCTTTTTTTTTTCATATATATTATACAGAAATTTCTCTATCTAAGCTATTTCTCTTAAACAATATATAGAATGACTGTAATCATCAAGAATAACTAGATATTTTTTATGAGCACAAAAGAATGGATTCAATGAACAGAGTCGACAGAAACCGATTCAGTAAAATCGTCCCCGGAGAAATCATGTTGCGCTGTTCTATTAAGAATATACATTATTTTTAAGGTTAGATTGGATATAGATAGTTGGGATGGTTGAAAATACTACAAATGTATCCTGGAAATCAATTCGAAGATACGTGAAGTAATGCTTAATGGTCAGAGCACTTGAACGGTTTCCAAGGGACGCGGATTCGAATCTCGCGAGGTTCAAGTCTTTTAAGGTCTGTCGTTTAAAAAGATATACGATTTATTAAGGAGGCCGTCGTAGCGCAGGGGTACAAGGTTATGACTGTAATGCGACGATTGTGGGCTCGATCCTAACTCGAGGCAGTGATTTATTATTTTATTCGATTTTATTATTTATTAATATTTACATATCATCTAAAAATTCGGCGGGGAACGGAAAGTCTTAACACTAGGTTCCCTCTGCCTACCCTGCTGTGTACGGGATACTGCGTGAAGCTGATAAAAATAAAAAAGTATAAACGACTAAACCAATTTTAGATACTATTGCTTAATGTTATATCATTTGTATCAGCACTAGCGACCCGCTTACATTATTAAATGCCCACAATTTTTCTAATATATTTATCTGCCTGTTCAGACTCTGATGAGATACGGTTCTATTATAAATGTTCAAAATTACTTCTGGAAAAAAAACACCAGTAATATTTCTTCGCTACAGCCCTTGGAATTTTTTGATAAAATTTTGCTTATTTAAAAACAATTTTTGTTTCGATGTTATTTCCAAGATGTATAAGACGATAGCTTAAAACTATTACATGATATAAAAAGCGTACTATGGAGCTATAGCCGTCGGGCTGTATTTGCCAATTTTTCAAAAATCCCAAAAATCTCAAATATCTGCTGAACCATGGGTGAGATGGATAGGCACTGAGGTCCTCTACCCATAGACAACCATTAATCTGTCGATTGCGTTACATCCTGTATATTTAAATCTATAGATACTTGTTGAAAATACTGCAAATATATCCTGGATTGATGAATATATAATAGATATATAACTGATGCTTAGTGGTCAGAGTGGTTGGATCGTTTAAAAGAGGCGCGGATGTGAGTCCCGCTACGATCAAGTTTTATAGGTTTTAAAAAGATTTAAATTACGATTTATCAAATGTATTATAGTTTAACCATACTAAAATAATCCATAATTTTCCATAAATACTTTTATTAATTGGATAATATTGAATAAGCGGGCGAAGCCGCGTAGCAAACACTATAATAATAATAATTATAATAATTAATCAAATATGCCAAGAGCACAAACTCCAAGGAAACTCCACAGCGTGTGTCAGATAACGTTTATTTAAGCACTTACTAACCTTCATTATCGCTGACACGAGAAAATATCAAGACCCAGAACTTTCTCAACTTGTCCAAGTTTATAGCGTGTAACATAGAAAATAATTTCATTTGAAATTTTTATGTGGTTTATATATAATACTTTTAAGAAAACGTACAATTTTTTTTGACGTAGCGTGTAGATCCCGTTACTTTCAGATTTTTTATGTTTTCTAAAAAATATTTTATATATATATATATATACACACACATATATATATATATATATATATATATATATATATATATATATATATATATATATATATATATATATATATATATATATATATATATAATTGTTGAGGCCTGTCGTGGCGCAGCGGCACATAGTGTGACGTGTGTGAAGTTGATGACGATTTTATTTTAATTAGATTTTTCTAAAAACATATTTATCTTTCCCAAGTGTGGCCTAACACTATACAAAAGTAAAAACAACAATTAAATTATATTATTTTTGTTCTATTTCCAAATTGAAAAGTATATATATACAGTGTATATTAGGAAAAATATTCGATTGTACGTTTTTTTTCTCATATATCTTTTGATTATTATTGATCGATTATAAGTTATTAATAATATATACCATCATGGCGCTGATATTAAGGTAAACGCGAAAGTTTTGAGTTCAATTCCCCCTCAAAATGCTTAATATTTATATTTATATATAGCAAAGCGCGGGGTTAATTTTTGTTACTCGACACGTAATGTTTCGAAAATTCAGTAGAAGATACGGATCAGAAGTGTCTTAATGGGAACGAAATATTTTAACGCTAGGTTCGTAAGTTTCTTCTTTCTACTTGTATATGCGGAATACAGCGTGAAACTATAAATTCAAATTCAAATTCAAATAATTTTATTCAAAATAAGAAGTTACATGCTTCATTTTTTGAACGTCAAATTTACCACCAGTTCACTAAAATTAATGCCTCAGACCTGAGAAGAACCGGCGCAAGAAACTCAGCGGGACCTATTTTTTAAAATCAATTTTAAACAAATACATATTTAATTATTTGTGACAATGATACCTTTGAAACAGACTGGAGCGAGCATTTCATTCCCAAGGTGTGTTATCATTTACAAAATCATTAATTTGGTAATAACCTTTAACACACAAACGTCTTTTCACAATTTTTTTAAAACGTGATATAGAAAATTCTCTGACGTTTTCTGGGATCCTATTGTAAAAGCGTACACATTGTCCCATAAAAGAATTACGGATTCGATGCAACCGAGTTACAGGTGCACCAAGATTATGCCTATTTCTAGTGTTAATATTATGAAAATCACCAATTTTGGTAAAATTATTAATGTTTTTCTTAACATACATAACATTTTCAAAAATATATTGCGATGCAACTGTCAATATATTAATTTCTTTAAACTTTTGCCTTAAGGAGTCTTTAGGGCCTAAGTTATAGATTGCACGAATAGCTCGCTTCTGCAGGACAAATATCGGTTGGATACCGGCTGCATTACCCCAAAGTAAAATCCCATAGGACATAATACTATGGAAGTAACTGAAGTAAACAAGTCGAGCCGTTTCTACGTCAGTTAATGATCTAATTTTTTTGACCGCGAAAGCTGCAGAGCTAAGTCTATTCGCCAATCCATCAATATGGGGTCCCCACTGTAATTTGGAGTCTATGGTGATACCGAGAAATACCGTAGAATCGACAGGATCTACGGGTTCACCATTCAAGAGTACATCGGCTTTAACAACTTTCGTGTTAGGTGTTCTAAAAATAATACATTTAGTTTTTTTACTATTCAATAGTAAGTTATTAACACTGAACCAATGTACTACTTTCGAGAGAGCATTGTTTACATCGTCATATACGATTTGTCGTCTTTTTATTTTGAAAATCAATGAGGTGTCATCAGCAAACAATACTATCTCATGATCCTTTTCAACTAGATATGGTAAATCATTAATATATATTAAAAAGAGAAAAGGACCAAGAATAGACCCTTGTGGGACCCCCATGCCGATTACCGAACCAGGAGATTTCTTGCCATTCACATCAATCCTCTGAACTCTGTAAGCTAAGTATTAGAAGAAGATCATAATTTTTTATATTTATTTTTCTTAAAATGTAAAAGGGCACCTATCCAAAGCTAAAAGGATTGTCGTTACGCCCAGTCTAGGTTAATGAATGCAGAACTAATTGCACAAAGTTAAGTCATATTAATTGACATCATCTCATCTGGAAATCAGGTTGCAAGTACATTCCTCGCAAATGCCCATTCCTGGTCTATGCTTCCCAGTAACCCTACGGTTGAAAGAAGCTGATGCAAGTAACTGGTGAAAAATCCGCTGATATGTCACATAATAACAAAAGTCATATGACAAGGGAAAATCAATGACATACAAATAACAGTTAAAGGTGTAAATAACATCCAAATTAGAAATCCTGTTCACCACTAGAGTCAATAACTAAAACAGGTAAAAATTCAGAATATTCGTCCATAAATGTTGGTTTCAGTTTTGGATGCAAAATATTCGGATATCTATATAAAATATCGTGTTCCAGGATAATGATAACAACATTCCAATTTCAATAGGTAAGTTGGTTGGAGTCTCTGCCACCTGGGACCGTCTCCAGAAACTTTGGGGTCTACAAACTCCTCTAAAAGTTATTTGTTAGTCAAATTACATGCTATTTGCGTGTATTTTGACTGTATAATGATACAGACGGAGAGAAATCAATAAGGTTGAATCACTTGTATATATTTAAAAAAAAACTATTTTTTTTAAATGTGTACAAATTGGACAAAAACCGAAGCGTAAATACTTGGTATATTAATTTATTTTCGTATTTTTAAATACATTTCTTTGTAAACTTACTTTTAATTAGAATATTTCAATCAATAATTTTATATTGAGGCCGGTCGTGGCGCAGCGGCACGAGGTGTGACTGCAAAACCGACTGGTTGTGGGTTCGATCCCCACTCGAGGAGATGAAATATTTATATAAATTTATATTTCCATTTCTTCGCTCTGGTGTCGAGGTTAAGCGCGGCGTTGAAATCTGCCACTCAACAAGCAATGCCTCCAGAATTCGGCAGAAAGTGGGGAACGGAGTGTCTTAACACTAGGTTCCCTCTGCCTACCCTGCTGTGTGCGGGATACAGCGTGAAGCTAATTTAATTTTTTTTTTTTTTTTAATAATTTTATATAATTTCATCTTGAATCAGGAAAGAGATCAGAAAAAGCTTTATTTTCTGCTTATTTGTAAAATCTGACGCGAAAATACAATAAAACAAACCCAGGAAAATTATTTTAGTAAAAAAAAAGTTTTTCAAAAAAAAAAAAATTTAGTAAAATTTCCTTTAGTTCGATCAATCTCACGGCCATCCTTTCAATGTCAATTAAGACATTTTATAATATCACACTACACCATAATAAAAAGAACAGGACAGAACAATATCATACTAAATTTCTGTTCTGATATTAGTCATTTAAAATTCAGTTTTATAGAATCAGTGATGTGCAAGGTACCAGTCAGTAGTGGTCATTTTCGAAAAACTGCTTGAAGTCCCGGCTGTTACCCGCATGGCGAGGCAGCTTTGATTGTGATCTGCCCGCACTGTTTTATATTATAGCATTGTATTGTATACATTGCGGATCCTCCTTTTTCCTTAAAGACGCGGAGACACTGGCAAAAAAATCTATTTAAATATCATTCTGTTGTAAATAACGTCGAATTTCATCGAAACAAAAATCAAGAACATGAAAATGTTTTAGTTATTTGAGGGCAAACGTCTTGGTTGAGTAAAAATTCGTTTGAGGCCGTTGTGTAGCGGCTCAACGCCTGACTGAAACACGAATGCTATTGGTGCTCACTCGGAGGAATGAATTATTTTCATTTCCTCGCTATAGTAACAAGATATAGCGCGTTGCGGCATGTCGCGTGGCAGAACTCAACACCGCACTTTGTCTTGTTATCAAAGAAAATCTAGTAATACTTATTTTTACGTTATCTAGTTTTACTTTGTTTTCCATTTTCTATCTTAACATGATAAAGCAGCTTTGAGTTCTGCCTTACCTCTCAACATACCTAGAAAATTGGTGGAAATTGGAGAACGGAATATCTTTACACTAAGTTGCCTCTGCCTAACCATCATATGCGGAATTGAGCGTGGAGCTAAAATTAAATTAAAATAATTCAGAAGAAAAAAGAGGTAATGTATAACAAAATATTTCAAATTCTCTTCTACTCGCCCAATTGTAATGTCGTCGTAATGACGTCGCGATACCGAGGCGACGTCCTTTGTGTGAGCGATCCCGATACTTCACGGCTGCTTGCTCATTGCACTAAACTTTGATACACCAATAAACGGTTTCCAACTTTGACAATGGAAAATTGACAATAATTAGTTTTCACGCTTTATCCCCAGCGGGATAGTCAGAGAGACTACCTTAAGTTAAGTTAAGTTATTAGTTTCCAAGGAGAATAGAGAATAGAGTGTCTTAACTCTAAGTTATTTTTATTGTGCTAAAATTCCGACAAATAATGAATGTTCTTTTGATTATTTTTATATATCATAACTGTAATTTTAATAAGTATTTACCTGAATTTGGATTTTATTTAAATTATACATTTTGTTCAGATTGTAAGTATATTGTTCAGACACATACAGTGACTCCGCCTCTATGTTCATTCTAAGTTCATTCTTATTTAATTCTGTGATAGACGCCTTTTTGGCTCACATTCAGGACCAGTCTTCATGGCTGATGATGTATGTAGATAAAATGGCACTCATTGATAAGACTGATTGACTGGCTAGACCCAATGGACTAACTACCCAGGATCTTAATGTATTAAGTCCGAAGACAGAGCCTGGCAATAAAAGTCAAGTAGAAGAAGATTTTTCAGACTTTTTATAGGTACTGACAAAACCAAATAACGAGATACCCCGTTGCCACTCTTCATGTAGTTACAGATTTTCCTTTCAAGATAGGAAAATTCGCGGATCATGTAACCTTCACGCTTTAACCATCGTTTGCATAGACAACTTCCAACTGCGCATACAACAAACATTTGTTAGCAGTTCTTGTTCCACAAATAATAAATTAGCGAAACTACTTTTACATTAAATAAAATTAAAAACATTGTGTATACGAGCTGTAGGTTTCTAAAGCTCAACTTTCAAGTACGCAACTAACTTTTACTCTTAACTTTAATAATAAACAGAACAAAAGTTTCGCTACAAATGAATTTACAATAGTGTGGTATTTGACAGAAGTAGCTTCTTTTAAGAGTCAACATCGATATAAAACAGCTTCACGTTTTTTTTTCTTAGAGGGGTAGGCAGAGGGAACTTAGTGTTAAGACAGGTATTTTTGGGGCACACATCAAGATCAACTTAAACTCAAAGATTAACTTAACGTTGTTATAGAAACATTTTATACGGTATGGTATCCCGTACGGTATGGTACGGGGTACAGTGTAAAGCTAAAAAAAATGTTTTTTACTAATACATATGACTAAACCAGAAAAAAACTCAAAATTAAATCCAACCCACAAATATATTTAATTAGAGTCACTGTACTCTTTATAACATGAGCAAGTAAATTTAAGTTTAATGACATGCTGAATTCAAATAGGAACGCTTAAGTTCGCTAAATCAATTTTTAAACTGACTGTAGTTAAATTTACAAGGAACTTTGGAGGTTGTGCTTTTCTTTACTTTGGCAAGTGAAGACAACTTTATAATTTCCTTGAATTCACCTTTTGTCAGTGTGTGTACACTTTAATTTTATAATTTTTAGCTTCATATATTATCTCGTATAAAGCACGATAACCAGAAATGTAGTTATTATTATTACGTGTTGAATGGCGAAAATACTCGCTACAACTACTCGCTTATAGTCGCTTACGCTTCGGCCTTTATTTCTAAAATTAAAATTTACATTTTGATTCACTTATTTTTTTTGGTTCAATTATATATGTATATATTATTTGTTTATTATTAAAGTAGTATTTTATTAGTAAGTATTCTTATTATCTATTTTCTTTTATATTGTATTGACTTCAAACTGGATCAAGGCTAAAACGTACAACAGAATCTTTGAAAGTTTGTTGTTAACATGAATATATACTCGTAAAGCTGTTTGAAATATCGAGAAAAATATTCAAAACAATTTAACAATAACAATCGACGCTACATTGGAATACCTACTTAAGGCGTCCCTAACATAAGTTAGTCATAATACCAGATATTGTACAGGAAATCAACGCACACTAAGAGATATGTCAATGGGGAATCTCACCACCACCCTGCATATTTATTCACCGTTCGAAATCTTTGTTTGAAAGAGCCTACCACCTCTGCGATGCTGAGCACGAAGTGAATAGATTTCCTACATCAGAACAACCTGTAAGTTCCCCACCAGCGATGTTAGATGACTAACAAACCATTCACAGTTGACAGAAACAGCTGGCACTTCTACCTTATGTGAAGAGAGAAAATTGTTTCGATAAAAAATATATTTAACCTAACCTAACCAAAAAAGTGAAGGAAAACATCTCTGATATCAAGAATAGGCGTGTATTGAAGTCAGCTGTGTGCAGCATACAGCGGATACTCCCAAGAGATCAGGTTTGAGAAAACTCATATGCTTGCTAGGGGAAAAAATATATTCCTAAAATGATACGATGGTTGGAAACTTTGTACCATGTTGGACTCACTCAAATGAACTCAAACTAATGTCTCAAGCCAGCTACATCAGAGGGCAAAATGGGCAGCTCATTCTGCAATCCAGGCGTGATAACAATACGCAGGGCATTAAAAAATCGGTTTCTTAGTTAGATATAATAATTGTATCAACTGACAGACGAAGGTTGTGAAATGCATCATAGTAAATATTCCTTCAACTAGTTGCCAAACCTGTAACCACGTCGTATGGACACAAAAGACAAAATTATATATAAAATATTTTTTATATTCAATTCTGCTACAGTAAGATAAGAAATTCATAACAAACTTACTCCAGCTAAGGTGAGAACGATTGCGTAAATCCCTAAATGTGCCATTAAGATAGGGCTCTAAGAGACAAATGGTGACGGATGAACGCCGCGCTGTTGTTTTTTTTAGTTTAAGACGGCGTCTTATATATATTACTAGTTCTTTACCCGCGGTTTCTCCTGTATCTGAGGTGACTAATATGATAGATGTATTGATGAGAAGAAATTATTTATCATTCCATAGATGAGAGAGAGACTTACATCCTCAGAGATTTTGTACTGTTTTTCAAACGTATCATATAGGCCGAATCTAAATTTGAGTATGGTTTCGTTTGGATTTTTTTTAAGAGCCTTCTTTCAAAAACGTTTTTGATTTTTTATTGGTCGTTATGATTCTTATGAGATCCCATACTTTACCAATAAATATTTAGCTGTTCCTACAGGCATTCGACCTACACAAATTTCATTGGTTCGAAAGAGTCATTTGAAACGCGGTAAGTTCGGTATCTACCTCAAACGGAGCATGCCCATTAAAAACTACGTTGAATTTACGAAAGTAAGCTGCATACTTATATTTCGACCAAAAATTAGTCGAGCGGAGAGGACATAGCAGGAAGAATTCAAATGAGCACGCTCAATTCTAGGTAGCAAAGCGAAGTAATTATAAAGAAATTCATACAACATTTTGTTGGTGGAAACCTATTTTATTTAAAAGAAGTCCGTTTCGCTTAAGCGTTACCCGCTCATTTCTCTTTCATGGTGGAAACCAGGCTTTAGGATCGAATTTTAACAGTGCTGAAAACCAATCATGAAATAGAGTGCGCCAATTTAATGGAGAGGGGAGATACAACTTTTTCTTTCACTGTTATCTGAATCTATTTGTAGTTGAAATCAAAACTCCAAAGTACTTTAAGATAAGATAAAAAATTGTAAATTGAAGCCAGTAGTGGCGCAGGGGCACAAAGTGTGACTGTAAAACCGACTGGTTGTGGGTTCGATCCCCACTCGAGAAGATTTCCATTTCTTCGCTCTGGTGTCAAGGACAAGCGCGGCGTTGAGTTCTACCACTCAACACGCAATGCCTCCAGAATTCGCCAAAAAATGGGGGAACGGAGTGTCTTAGCACTAGGTTCCCTCTGCCTACCCTGCAGTGTGCGGAATACAGCGTGAACTTGATTTATTTAAAAAATAATAATAACTATATTACACAAAAGGAAACACTTTGATTAATATACCTGCTTCCGTCTCAGTTATTTGTCACCATTTTTCAGGACACCATTTATTTAATCTTTTGTACGATACCGCGACGTAAATAAATCTTGATTTTAGTACCCATTTTGTCAGTTTTAGGTACTTCAAATTATTATTTTAATGCAATTTCAGTAAACTAGGGAGTACTACTATCTCAGTAGAACATCCATTCTCCACTTTTCGTTTGTTTTGTAAGAAGATTGCGTATTAAGTTGAGGGACTCGACATTGAGATTTGTCTAATATACCTACGACTGGCCTCATAAATATTTTTATTGATTACAATAAATATTTCTTCGTTCTCCATTTTTTGCCGAATTCTGCAGGCATTGCATGTTGAGTGGCGAAACATAACGCCGCGCTTTGCCTGGACACCAAAAACGAAAACGTGAAAAATTTAAATATTTCATTTCAAATCGGGGACTGAAAATATAAACAATAATAGAAATGAATATTAGATATTTTCATTTCCTCGCTATAGTAAAGCGCGGCGTTGACTTTCGCCAATTAAGACGCAATAACTCCAGAATTCTACGGAAAATGAGGAACAAAAGTGTCTTAATAGGATCGTAGTGTTTTAAAACTAGGTTCCCAGGTTCCTAACTAGCTCCCTCTGCATACCCTGCGATGTGCAGGATACAGTGTGACGCCAAAAAGATAAAATAAATATGCACATACTTACATTGAGATTGCACTACGGTACTTTAATATATATAATCGATTTAACCGTATAAATATCAAAAAATTAATCAAAACGTTAAATCAACAGAAATACAAGATCTCTATATATAATAAGACAGTAAAAATATTTTGTCTGTACATTTAGTAATTTTGACTGAAATGGATAGAGGGACACTTAAAAAGACTAATAGAAAGCAAAAAGATTTTTTTTGAATTTCTTGTCTGTCTGTCTGTCTGTCTGTCTGTCTGTCTGTCTGTCTGTCTGTCTGTCTGTCTGTCTGTCGACATATTGTTGTCCGCATTTTTCTCTGAAACTACTGAACCGATTTACTTGAAAATTTCACCAATTGCTTTGTTTTAACTCAATTTAGGTTCTAAAGTTTGGTTCATCAAAATCGGTTCATTAAAAAAAAAGTTATCGTCATTTGAATGAACTCAAGGCATTAGCTTGCCAGCGAATGTTATATAAAAATCGCGCTGGTATGACCCTGGCTAAAGAATGACATTCGAAACGTCTTGATTATATGACTGTTGATAAAAATATATATTTTTGAAGCACTATTATACAATATTTTATACAATAAAGTAAACAATGCCAGTCGTGGCGCAGCGGCAAGAAGTGTGACTGTAAAACCAACTGGTTGTGGGTTCGATCCCCACTCGAGGAGATGAAATATTAACTTAAATTTATATTTCCATTTCTTCGTTCTGGTGGCGAGGTTAAGCGCGGCGTTGAGTTCTGCCACTCAACAAGCAATGCCTCCAGAATTCGGCAGAAAGTGGGGAACGGAGTGCCTTAACACTAGGTTCCCTCTGCCTACCCTGCTATGTGCGGGATACAGCGTGAAGCTGATTTATTTATTTTAAGTAAACAAAATTGAATTGTTAGTAGAGATTACCTTCATAAATCATAACAGTAAAGTTTAAATCGTAATTAATTCAACACAGAGATAAAGAACGATTTGATCTTCAAAGAAATATCAAGTAAATACATAGATTTTTTGGTTCGATCGTTCGTTTGAAATAAATCTATATAAAAATGCCTAAAAACATCCTTTCTACGTGTACTCTGTAATAACTACATATTTACCAATTATTCATTTATCTAATAATATGCAAACAGGAGTTAATATGCAAACATTACAGTTATTTTACAAAGAATATTATGAATCCTTAACCAAATTAATAATTTTACATTTAAGACTGTTTCTGAAGCAGTACAATTATTAAGTGACATCAGCACATTTAACAGAGCTTTAAAAAACATAACATAGGTAAAAAGAACGTAATGTTACAAATATATATATATATATATATATATATATATATATATATATATATATATATATATATATATATATATAATAAATAATTAGCTTTATGTATATTTTATGAATATCAAATATCGACATTGGTCATATTTTTTAGTTCGAAACAATCAAAAATTCTTACAGAAGTTACGATAATGTCGTAAAAAAATCATAATAGAATATTACAGATTAAAGTAACAAAAAATCATATTAGAAGTCATTATAGTTGTCTTTATAATATATATGTTGTTGTATGTTGTCTTTATATTTGTTTGTCATTCTATTATAGGGTGTGAGGCCAGTCGTGGCGCAGCGGCACGAGGTGTGACTGCAAAACCGACTGGTTGTGGGTTCGATCCCCACTCGAGGAGATGAAATATTTACTTAAATTTATATTTCCATTTCTTCGCTCTGATGTCGAGGTTAAGCGCGGCGTTGAGTTCTGCCACTCAACACGCAATGCCTCCAGAATTCGGCAGAAAGTGGGGAACGGAGTGTCTTAACACTAGGTTCCCTCTGCCTACCCTGCTGTGTGCGGGATACAGCGTGAAGCTGATTTATTTATTTATTTTATTTTATTATAGTTGTCAATCAATTCTGCTTAAATCAATAATCATGTATCTTAAGCGGGCGAAGCCGTGGGCGGGCCGCTAGTATACAATATATTTAATATTTCCACAATCAACTGGTCAAAAAATATTAAGTTTTACGAAGCGTAAATAATATTGAAATATGAGAGTTGCAGAGCGTACTAATTACATGGGCTTTAATTACTTAGGCTCGCTGTAGAATGTAAGGATTCATGGTATTATTATATTATTTATGGCTGATATAATAACTTATGGTGAAAATAAATATCTCTTCTTCTTCTTCTTACGATTCTTATTATAAAAGTAAATATACCTGCAAAAAGTATATAATTTATTTAAATAGACTAAACAAAAAATCTCTTTAATTGGTACTTTAATTTTTTTTTTATGGAAAGGACAAGGCAAACGAGCGTTCGGGTCACCTGATGGTAAGTGATTACCGCCGCCCACGACCCCGTGCAACACCAGAGGAGCTACATGTGCGTTGCCTGCCTGTAAGGTGGGTTGGGCGCCGGAGCCCGGCATTACCTGATGCGAAACGCAGTGGCATAAAGCCACTACTTAACGCCGGTTTAAAATGCCGGGGGTGGTAATGATCCGGTCGAGTCTGCCCATGCGTGTTGCCATTGCTGGCGACGTGACTCTACCACACCTACTTTAGTCGCCTCTTACGACGCCACCAGTACCAGGATGATCCTATTCTAGGCCGGGATCACACGGTACAATTTAAATTTATCAAAATTTTGTTGTGAAATTAGAATCTTCCTAGTAAAAAGCCAATCATCGCCAAATTGCATAACGGCAATGTCAAAGGAGAAAAATACTGTTCAAAATATTTCATCATCTCAATTTTTACATACATTATTTATAAACCAAAACAGCCCGTTTTTGGAACCCCTTAAACTAACTAATAACGTATTTCATGTCACGAACAAAGGCTAAATTTCATTTACATAGGCACAGGGCGAAATCTTGTAAATAACATTATATAAGATACAGTACTTATTGATTTGTCATTTGAAATATAGCTCCAAATACAAGGAGAGAAAGGATGAAATCGCTTGAAAGAACGCTAATAGATTTTACATTTAACCCAAAATGATATGAGATAGATTTATAGCAAAATTTTTCGAAATTTACGCAGTAATCTAGTGTAGTATACATAAAATTATGTATGTACAATATAATACTCTAGAGAGATTTTCTATCTTTTATTAAATAAGCCCTCTGCCCTTCTGTGTGCGGGAAACAACGTAAATTAAAAAAAATCAAATCAGCTTCACGCTTTATCCCGCACACAGCAGGGTAGGCAAAGGGAACCTAGTGTTAACACACTCCGTTCTCCACTTTCTGCCGAACATATTTAATTAGATAAAGAATAATATTGTAATGTTTATAGTATTTTATCACTTCTTTCTTCACTTCCCGCCTATTTAAATACGGCTTTAATGAAATAATATATAAAACCACAAGAAAATAATTTAACAAAATCCTGAAGAGGAGAAACGAGCCCAAAATATAAATCTCTTGCAACATAACTCGTTTACTTTTTACGATATGCAAATGCCGCCATCACTTTTATTAGACCACTAAGGTAATTTACAGCTCTGTCTCGCCAGCACCGAGTAAAGGATTTTTGTAATTAAGTAGATATAAAAGAGAAATAGGAAAAAACATATTATTTTCGCCATCCATCACGCAATGGCTCGAGGTGGAGAACGGAGAGTCTTGATAGTAGATTCTGACTTTCTATCTAGTTACGCGGGAAAACGCGGAAACCCGCTTTTATCGATTTTTTGATATTGATGGCGCAGCGGCACGGAGACTGATTGTAAACGCAGCGGTTATGGGCTAGATTTCCGCTCCGAGTATTTCGTTACTCTGCTAATGGTAGTGATGAGACACTCCGTTTCCCATTGAGATCTTCACACACTTTTCGTGGAATATTATCATAGCAACGAAATGAAAATATTAAATATTTCAATCCACCAAGTGAAAATCGAACCTACAACTATTGCGTTTCCAGTCACACGCTTGACGCTTTCTGTTGATGAAAAAATAAAAAATCTCTTTATAATAAATTCCATCAACCCAATAAAATACTTCCTTTCTGCCACTTTGAATATCAATTGTACACAAACTATCAAAGTTTTCAACGAAGTAATTGTGTATTTTCATAGACTATTTGCTTTGTATCGAGAACTGCCTGAGAGCTGTTTGTATTCATTGAATAAATGCAATTCTATATTTACTCAAAGGAAATTAATTATATGATGCCTTTTTGATATAGCGCCAAGTTGACTGTTATATTATGTTAAATCAGCTTCACGCTGTATCCCGTACACAGCAGGGTAGGCAGAGGGAACCTGGTGTTAAGTAACTCTGTTTCTCACTGTCCGCCGAATTCTGTAGTCATTGCGTGTGGCGAAACTCAATGCGGCGCTTGACCTCGACACCAGAGTGTAGAAATTAAAATATAAATTTAAATAAATATTTCATTTCATCGAGAGTGATATGCTGCAAAAACGTAGAATTTAAGCTTGAACTAAAGGTTGGTTGCTTTCGTTCCGTTAACTGTTAAAGTTAATCAAAAATGATGTGAGGGATTGTTCTTTTTTAAAAATGAAAAAAAGTCTGCGACAGTATATTATATCTACGTTTTGTCAAGGTTATCTCATTTATATTTTGTATTCGCGTATTTTCCTTTTTTTTGTATATGTCTTTCACTTTAATTCTTTCCCAATATTTTTTTTTCATTACCAAAATTTTAATATTCTCTTCAATCGTCTTAATACTAGGTTCCCTAGTTCCCTCTGCCTACCATGCTGTGTACGGAGTACAGTGAGAATCAGTACCACTAAAAAAATAAACTGTTTTCTATATTATATGATACCAATAAGTATTTTGGGAGAATGCGGGAGTATACAATAACGGCAACCCTATCATTATATACATATATTTACGAGTATATATATGAATATGGAGGACCGGGTTCATTGGGTTCCAAAGCGAGCAGCAAAAACCTTAAAATTTTACCTTTAAAATTTACAGCATGCACCTCCATTGTCCAAGTTCCTCTTTTTCCCTAACCAAATTCGAAATTAGGTTATCGATATCGCCTTCTGAGTACGTACCAATGACGTATGAAAGTAAAGTAAAGCTAATTTTAGTCGCTCGTCCCGTCGATCTGTGAGTGTTTCAACTAGAATTATGTATATTTTGCTTTCCAAATATATTAGACAAAACAAACGATTTGCTAACTGATATATGTATGATCAATTCAAAAGTTTACTAGCTGTTTGAAATACTAACGGGTGTATGTATCCGAAATGGAAGTATAGAAGTAACTTTATTATATACTTTGAAACTTCAAGAATAACAAAGACGCCTTCGCAGCACTGAATTATAAATCTTTTAATCTTCTAATATTATAAATCTAATCTTTATTTTGTTGAACAAGCTTATTTCAATATTTTCTTCTTGATGTTTCTTGATATTTGTTAGAAATAAAAAAGTTCCATTTATTAGTTAAAAAAACCAGCTTCACGCTTTTTACGCGTAGCAGGATAGGCAAAGGGAATCTAGTATTAAAAAAACTCCGTTCCCACGTACCGCCTAATTTACGAGACATTACGTGTCGAGTGACGGAACTCAACGCCGCGCCTTGTCTTCCTTTCGAAGCAATGAACTGAGTATAATATAGTTAGCAATATTCATATGTGCCAAAAATATGAATTTCACTTTTATAGATTAAGCGGTCGGTCACAGGAGACGTACCTACCGGCGTCAGCATCCCCTCACGCAGCCCTAGCCCTAAGGAAAGACCTTCAATTTTTCTACAAAACCCTCGAAGGGCAAATGCAATATGAAAATACAATATGAAAGCTTCTTTTTTAAGAGATTTTTTTTAGTTCATATTTTATTTATTTCGTTTGTTATATTATTTTATTTTTAGTAAACGATTGTTAAATTACTTGTAATTTTGTATTTGTATTTGAATAAAGTGAAATTTTAGTAGCCTCAGACCATCTTAAATTGTTTTATTTTATATATTTACATCTCTTGATTTCTAACAATATATAAAATAAATATTTTATAACAAATTTCAGGCATTATTTGAGAAAATCCGGTGCTGATACAACGAAATTATAATTAGTTATTAGTGCAGCGTATTTTGTATGCACATTCGTTTTAACGAGCGCTGTATCCAATGAGGCGGTGTGAACTAATAATGTCAAATGGACATCAGAATTCATGGCCTATATGTATATTATCAAATATAGATATTAATAGATAATATAGGTCATTTGACTGTATTCATAATTTTAATTTTCTGGTGCCTGGTGCTAAAGCTGTGGTAAACCAAAGCGCAGCGTAGAATTCCGCTAATGATCACACATTAGCTTCACGCTGTATCCCGCACACAGCAAGGTGAAGAAACCTAGTGTAAAGACATTCTGTTCCCCACTTTCCGACAAATTCTGGAGGCATTGCCTGTTGAGTGGCGACCCTAGGGCGAAAATATAAGTTTAAATATTTAATTATTTCATCTCCTCGAGTGGGGATCGAACCCACAACCAGTTGCGTTGACAGTCACTTTTTGTGCGCCACTGCCACGAGAGGAGTGATCACACAATATATTTTTTAGCTTCACGCTATATACCGCACATAGCAAGGTAGCCTTGACAGAAGCAACCTAGGAACTTAACGAACACTTCCGCTGACTTCTTGAAGGATTGGGTTTCGAGTGGCGGTACTTAACATCGCGGCCGCGCTTTGCCTGGTTACTGGAGCGAGGAAATGAAAATATTAAATATTTCATTTCCCCGAGTTGAAAACATCTCGAACTTAATGGAAATGTTCAGAACAGAGTGACTTAACACTACGTCTATTCTATATTCTTTGCTATGCACTGTATTCCCGCACTGTATTCCCCCATTCTGCTATTTTTAGGTGTGAGTAGACGCTCAATTTTCTGAGCATAGCAAATTGAATGGAGTAACTCAACGCCGCGCTTTGTCTTGTTACCAGAGCGAGGAAAAGAAATAGCTTATTCCCCCAAGTGGGAGTCGGCCTCATATTATAATTATTGTTAATATAGTAATTTTCATTTTAATTCCAATTCTACAATATTATATTTTGACTGTCATAATTTAATATGCGGGCTTATAATAATATGTGGTACTATTTTGCCAGAAATTGCTTTATTATAAATATAATTATATCAAAAGTATTATAACAATTTGCTTTTGATTGTACGAGCGATAGATGCAGATTGGATTCCCACTCGAGGTAATTAATTAAACAATGTTTTGATTTTGGGTGGAAAGATTTTAAAATTGATGTCGATTCAAAAAAGTTCAAGTTAAAGTTGCTATTAACACGCTCTATCCCGCATTATTCCTGGTAAGACTTAAAATGTAATATCAAGACATTCTGATCTACCCATTCTCTATAATAGCCTTATTGTATTAAAAAAATTAAATCAGCTTCACGCTGTATCCCGCACACAGCAGGGTAGACAGAGGGAACCTAGTGCTAAGAAATTCCGTTCCCCACTTTCTGCCAAATTCTGGAGGCATTGCGTGTTGAGTGGTAGAACTCAACGCCGCGCTTAACCTCGACACCAGAGCGAAGAAATGGAAATATAAATTTAAGTAAATATTTCATCTCCTAGAGTGGAGATCGAACCCATGACCAGTCGGTTTTACAGTCACACTTCGTGCCGCTGCGCCACGACTGGCCTCAAGTCTTATTGTCATATCACTAATTATTATTGTATTTCTCCACGATATTCTAAAATGAATGTTCTATATAATCAGTTCAGAAGCAAGCCAAGTTCGCAATTTAATTCAGGTAGTGCGTTTATATTGTAAATAAAAAAAATCAGCTTCACGCTGTATCCCGCAAACACAAGAGGGAATCTAATGTTAACCCACTTCGTTCCCCATTTTCCGCCGAATTCTGGAGATATTGTGTGTTGTAATGACGATTCTCAATACTACGTTTTTATCGACACAATAGCGAAGAAATAAAAATGTAAATTTGAGTAAATATTTCGTTTCTTCAAGTGAGGATCGAACCCACAACCAGTTGCACTTACAGTTACACTTCGTGCTCTGCGCCGCTACTGGCCTCACTGGTTGATATTGTATTAGTTTGAAATTCAATTAGACGTCAGGAGCATGGCGAGTTAGTAGTTGCACGCGGCGTCACTTGTAAATTTGTTTCGTAGTTTCTAACTATTGGTCATAAATTCGTAACTTTCCTAGTAAGTCACTACTTGTATCTGTTTACTTTATAAATATTATATTACACGTAGTGCAGGGGCAGAAAGTGTCACTGTAAACGGGACTGGTTACGGGTTCGATTCTCACTCGAGGAAATGAAATATTTATTTAAATTTATATTACCATTTTTTCGCTCTGGTATCGAGGCAAAGAGCTTCGTTAATTTCCGCCACTCAACAAGCAATGCATCTAGTATTCGGCGTAAAAGGGTGAACGAAATGTCTTAACACTAGGTTTTTTTTTTTTTTTATGCTTGAATTGTTTTGCGCCACAGACTTTTGTTGTCCGTGCCTTTTTTGTTCTTAATTGATTTTTAAAAATGTTAGTTTTTCTTTTTAAAATGTGAAGTGGACTTTAATATCTTGAATGGTCTGCTTTTGTCAAATCCGAGTTCCTTTTGTCTGGTCCTTTGGACTTAAAAAGTTTAAATGTAGCGTGTAGGTAGGTTAAGTAGTGTAGGGGAGCATTAAAGGTAGGAGGAAGAGGATTTGTCTTAATTCTTACAGGAACGAGAAAAAACGCCATTTTTCATTTTTAAGGTCTCAATATCCACACAAACCAGATTTTGGGCGACTTTGGGCGACGACTAGTTACCAATATGCATATTACAGTCATCGTGGCTATAGTGGCGCAGTGGAACAACGTCTTGTTGTTTTCCTATGGTTTTAATTCGAACCCCATTTGGGGAAATTAATCGTTACCATTGTGACGTTGAGTTCCGCCGTCCAACACGCGATGAATCAAATTCGGATGCCAAATAGAGAACTGAGGCCGGTCGTGGCGCAGCGGCACGAGGTGTGACTGCAAAAACGACTGGTTGTGGGTTCGATCCCCACTCGAGGAGATGAAATATTTACTTAAATTTATATTTCCATTTCTTCGCTCTGGTGTCGAGGTTAAGCGCGGCGTTGAGTTCTGCCACTCAACACGCAATGCCTCCAGAATTCGGCAGAAAGTGGGGAACGGAGTGTCTTAACACTAGGTTCCCTCTGCCTACCCTGCTGTGTGCGGGATACAGCGTGAAGCTAATTTAATTTAATTTTTTAATTTTAAATAGAGAACTGAGTGGACAGAGAAAAGGCAAATTAAGTTACCGCTCGACAAAATTTTATTATTATCATTAAATTTGCCCGATCTAGTAGGACCTTTGTGGTGGAACGGCACAGCGTCTTAATGAAAACGTGACGGTTATAGGTTCGATTCCCATTTAAGAAAATCGGTAAATGTTGCTTTGCATGTTTTAATGAAAATCTTAATTTAATATTTTAACATTAAAGGACATTTGATCTACTATTTGCCAAAACACCTAAACAGATATACAACTTTACATAGCCTTTACATCAAAATAACACATAGGCTACAATTTAGTACATCGTGCTCTATTCTAAAGAAACGTTTTTATATGTATTTACTTAAGGCTAGAAATTGACAAGATTAGTTCGATCCTTTCTCAATATTTACTTTTGATTTCGTTTCGGACGCGTATATTTCACTATTTTATTTTGTTTCTTTTTATTTTCTTCTATTTCTGTTAGTATTTCAGTATATATTTTTGTATTGTTAGCCTTGTATAAATAATTGGGCTTATTTTACAAATTATTATGCTATTAGAGCAAAGATTGTGTGTTCAATTCCTATTGAATGGGAGACAAAGCGCGGCGTTGAATTCCGTTACTCAACATACATTTTATTTACTTATCATAGAAGCGTGTTAGCTCTAGCTTATCTGTGTTTACCTGCATGATACGCCAAAACAAAATATTTCATACGAATTTTGACAGAAACGGAAAATTTTAAAGTTCACAAACATAAATAGGAACAAAAGACAAACGGTCGAATTGAGAAAGTAGAGCAGAATAATTTGAGATCAGAGGCCAGTGGTGGCGCAATGGCACTAAGTGTGACTGTAAAATCGACTGGTTTTGGGTTCGATCCTCACTCGAGGAAATGAAATATTTATTTACATTTCTTCGCTCTGGTGTCGAAGCAAAACGTGGCGTTGAGTTCCGCCACTCAACACGCAATGCCTGCAGAACTCGGCAGAAAGTGGGAACGGATTGTCTTAACACTAGGTTCCCTCTGCCTACCCTGCTATGTGCGGGATACAGTGTGAAGCTGATTACGCAAGTGATTCTCCTTTTTTCTCAAAAATCTATATCAAATCCTTTTAACTTGCTGCAATATCCTATATTCGATAGTATATTGGAGCAGTTTCTTGACGTTTCTTTTCAATATAATACATCTATCTCTATTTCATGAATATTGTAACTAATATTGTAGTCTACTGTGCATATGCAATAAACTAGTGTGTCTTCAAAACAGCCACATCACTTCACTTAAGGAATATCTTGAAATAATATTTTATATAAATATAACAACAAGGGCTCTACGTACAATATCTTATAAACTGTTATAACTGCAACTTGGTTCAAATATCTTAGAATTAAATATTGCATTTGAGATGAACAGGCTGCTCTGTTATCTAGTTTGTAGATAGTCTTGCTAATTTGCCACTACTTGGCAATTCTATTCCGTGAGCCAAAACCACTGTTCATTTTGTTAGTTCTAACAAAGTGTATTTAGACATGTCTAATTGAATTGTTAGTTTTATGTTGAGAAGAAATCTTTTCAAAGTACCAAAACACTAATCTTTACTTCTATACTAATATTATAAATCAGCTTCACGCTGTATTCCGCACACAGCAGGGTAAGTAGAGGGAACTTAGTGTTAAGACACACCGTTCCTCGCTTTCCGCCAAGTTCTGGAGGCATTGCGTGTTGAGGGGCAGAACTCAACGCCGCACTTTGCCTCGATACCAGAGCGAAGAAATGAAAATATTAACTACGAAAATACGAACCCACAACTAGTCGATTTTACAGTCACACTGCGCCACGACGCCTCTACTGTCGTGTCAATGTAGTTCAAAGTTTCTGAGTTCAGAATATACACAAACTAATTCTATTTGACTGTGAGGACGAAACCAGGCTATAATTCTGTAGAGTATAAATTGATATTGATTATTATGAAACTATTAAGCAAATTAAAAGTATATCAAAATGGAATTAAAAGAAGTGTATGCAGACTTCAAGGAAAAGGTAGAAATAGACTGCATAAAGGTAGAAATAAACAAAATTAAACCAAATTTAAGAACGTGCAAACAGTGTACAAAGAATTAAAAAGAAGTGGACAGGTCATATGTTACGAGAAGAAACAGAGAAAGGGACCAAATCAGCGACGGAATGGTATCCAAGAGATGATAAGAGGGCCAGGGATAAACAAATTAAATGATGGAAAGGCGACTTTAAGAAGATTGCTGGTCCAAAATGGATCAGAATAGCTAAAAATAATAAAAAAGGAAGATATTAGGGAGTCCTTTGTCGAAAGACAAACTGTCACAAAAGTTTAAAGCTTGCCGACAGCATTACTTAGATTTAGTTATAGTATTAGTATAGTTAAATATGACACTGTTGTGATGTAGTGTTACAGAATCTGGTTGTGAGTGCGATCTTGGCTCGAAGAAATTTTGTTTTTAGCTCCACTCTGTATCTTTGGCACAAAACAGTATAGGCAGGAACCTGGAAGCCTAGTGTTAGAACACTCTATTCCCCACTTTCTGACGAAGGAATGAGTATATTTAAAAAATATTTTTCATTTTTCAACTGTATTAAGACAAAGTATAAATTGAGTTCTATCACTCAACACACAACGTCTTGAATTCAGGCAGGAAGGGGAGAATGAACTACCTTGAAACAAGGTCAAACCAAAAAATATATAATAATTATACAGAGTGGAAGTGTCAGCACCACTTTAAATAAAACCATAGTTTTAACTAGGTACTCCATAAAAGCCTAATACAATGATTTTTTTTCCCAAAAATGAAAAAGTGATTTTTTGAAACAAAATAAATAATAAAATTGTCGTTTGTCAAGAACGACGCACGCACACATAAACTTATCAAAGGAAAACCGTCGCATACGCCTCATTCCGAAATCGAGTCGTAGGTATTGGCGGCAAAGTTCAAAGTTGTAGTAGTATGTGTTTACGTTATTCGCATCTTTGCATTTTTCGCATGTATAAACGCTGTGAAATGAAAAAAAAGTTCGGTCTGGTCGGTCTGGTCGGTTCTGTATATTATAATAATGTTATGTAAATGTGATGAAGAGTATCAGAGCTCTCTAAGTTACTTTGCCTCATTTTGAGGGTAATCTACTTAGATTTTATATACTTATTTATTTTTTATAATTTTTTTTATCAGCTTCACACTGTATTCCACACACAGCAGGATAGACAGAGGGAACTTAGTGTAAGACACTCCGTTCCCCACTTTCTGCCGAATTCTGGAGGCATTGCGTGTTAAGTGGCAGAACTCAACGCCGCGGTTTACCTCGACACCAAAGGGAAGAAATAGAAATATAAATTTAAGTAAATATTTCATCTCCTCGAGTGGGGATCGAACTCACAACTAGTTGGTTTTACAGTCAGTAATAATTTAAATATTGTTAAGTAAAGTCGTTATTAAAGAAATATTTGTTATGGTAATTGTAATTTTTTTAACTTCCAACTTTTTCTATATATAAATATTAAAGTCAATTCAGCCCACTTGCCGCCGACTTCTCGACATTACGTGTTGAGAGGCGGAAATTTTGTTCCTATCAGAAAATCATTATTAGATCTTCAACACACGAAATATTATATACAGAAGGTAAAGTCAAACACTAGCTTCTAATGTCAAGACGCTTCGCTTTCTTTCTAGTGCTCCATTTTATCACAATGACCTCAAATATTGAAAATAATGATTTCAAAATGACATTTAATATTCACATTGTATGCATGTATTATAGCATTCATCACATAATACATTCAAAGGAAAATGCAAATGTTGACCCAAATAAGGTAGTTTGCATTGGTACCAAGTCAACTTCATTTACCGCGATATGGCTAACAAATCACGCAAAACACGAGAGACCTCGTCTAAATAGATGCTGTTGTTTGGATGATTTGGAAGCATAAACTGATTATTATTATACGAGTATAGAGTTCTTTTTTTATGGAAAAAGACAAGGCAAACGAACGTACGGATCACCTGATGGTAAATAATTACCGACGCCTCCGACCTCGTGTAACAACAGAGGAGTTACATGTGCGTGGCCGGCCCTAGAAGTGGAGATAGATATGCTTTTTAAAGATACACTTTAAAGATCGCCTGGAAACACTGACGCAGGTAGGCCATCCCATAGTAGCGTCACGCGTGGAAGGAAGTATCTGCATAGCAATGAATGCTAAAAATAAAATATTCTAACATGTCATTGATATACAGAAGAAACCCTTAGCAGCCTTGGGATGCACCAGCGTTCTCGAGCATATATTCTGAGCGAAAACCGTCGACAATGACCTTGATGCTGCGCCCAGTAAGCAAACTGGCAATCCACTTGCATAAATTTTCGGTTAGCCCGATTTTAAGATGAAAGTTTTGCCCCATGCCACACTTGATCGGAAACCTTCTCCGTGTCCAAACTAACTGCCAGGCCTTCTCCCTTGATTTCGAAAGCCGCAACCCAGCGTTGAGTTAGGTAGACCAGCTCTTCTTTCACAGGTTAAGTGATCATGGCGGAAGCCATATTGATGGTCATGAATCAATCGGTGATCTTCCAGATAAACAATGAGCCGGCTATTGATGATGCTCTCCATATCTTTTGAAAGCAGGGAGGTGATAGCAATAGGCCTGTAGTTAGATGGATCGGAATAATGGCCTTTCTTCGGGATCGGGTGGATAAGAGCGCTCTGACGACCGAGAGACTGAGAGAGATTGAGCTCCAAAACAAACGCATTAACACCGGTGTCAGTTCAGGAGCGCATGAACGGAGCACTAAAGGAGAGATGCCATCTGACACCCTCTACTTGTGGATGTCCACTCACTTAATGGGAAAGAAGTGTCTTAACACTAAATTCCCTCTGCTGCAGTCTTGCCCTGGTTGTGTAGGATCCAGCTTGAAGCTAATAAAAAAGAAATGTAAAAATCTCAACAAAAAATTAACCTACAGCGTCCCTTAACGACTTACACCAGATTAACAATTAATTTCTATACGTGTATCTACTTGTCAACTAACTTTTTTGCTTCCATTCCGAATTATATACTTAATACAAATATATCATTACAAAGGATCTCGGCTTAATTAGTGAACGCTTTGAACAATGATCATTAATTAATGATAGTCTTTAAGGCGCGAGAATATCTTAATGATGCTTAGATGGTGGATTTGATTAATTAAGGAAGCCTTATTTTGCTGTCTATAGAAATTACTGTATGGCTGTAACAGATATAGGCATATATCATTTGGGAATCTTTCTACAGCAATAATAATCTATCTATATATATAAAAGGACTTGTGCTGACTGACTGAGGTAAGACGCACGCAGAGCCGTAACCGCTGATGGTAGAAACGTGAAATTTGGGCAGATGTTTATTTTCATATTCTGGACATCCACTAAGAAGGGAATTTGAAAAATATTTCATTGAACACGTGTTTCATGGTTTTTAAGAATTCACCCCCTAAAGGTTCAAATAAGGGGTTGAAAGTTTATATGGTTTTTTTTAATAATATATATATATATATATATATATATATATATATATATATATATATATATATATATATATATATATATATATATATATATATATATATATATATATATATATATATATATATATATATATATATATATATATATATATATATATATATATATATATATATATATATATTATAAATAGAGTAAACAGACACGAGCAAATGTCTGAATTTGTCGTAATTCTAATCGGCCATACGACCTTGCCCCTTTAATTTGTCAACATTTACTTAGGACGAATAAACACCACCATAATAGATAAATTTTCAAATCATTTAAGTTCTATGTTATAAGTTACTTTATTATTTGAAATCGATGATCGATATCGTAGTTACAAATATTTGTTAACATCTTGGATAAGATCTATATTGTTTTACATTCACGCTGTGTCCCGCTTATGGCAGGGTAAGCAGAGGGAGTGTCTATTGTTAAGGTAGTAAAAATCAAATCAGCCTCACGCTGTATCCCTCACACAGCATGGTAGGCAGAGATAACCTAGTGTTAAGACACTCCGTTCCCCACTTTCTGCTGAATTCTGGAGGCATTGCGTGTTGAGTAGCAGAACTCAACGCCGCGCTATGCCTCGACGCCAGAGCGAAGAAATGAAAATATACATTTAAGTAAATATTTCATCTCCTCGAGTGGGGATCCAACGCACCACCAGTCGTTTTTACTGTCACACTTTGTGCCCCTGCGCCACGACTCGCCTCACATGCCACATTTTTTGCCGTTTCGAGACATTATGAGGCGGAACTCAACGCCAAGCTTTATACTAGAATGTTCTGCGAGTGAGCTCCGAATACATTTTATTTGAAATCAATGATTTTGTAAGTTGCAAATATATGTTGATTGAAAAAAAGGTCTTGAACATATAAGATTCAGATCTTATATAAGGCAGGGATGTTACGGATGTACCATTTTTGGATATGAATATGGATGTATAAAGAATACTATATCGGTTTTAGATTTGGTAACGTAACATTACTCCATACCATACCTGATACAAAGATCAATCGGAATTTAACTTCTTGATTTGTTATGCTTAATTTTTATTATCATCATTTTTTATCAACTTCACGCTGTATCCCGCACACAGCAGGGTAGGCAGAGGAACCCTATTTTCCGTCTGCCTACCCTGCTATATGCAGAATACAACATAAAGTATAAATATATATATTTTTTCGTTTTCTATCCGTTCTCCTTGTACTTCGTCTATAAACGAGAGTAATTTAAGAACAAGCAGTACTAATGTCTATTATCTAATTACAAGATATATCCACAGAGTAAATAAACGATCGCTTTCAAAGTTACCACAATATTATTATGAAGGCTCTAATTGGCTGGTTAAGGAAACATTACGTCAACAATTACTTCGATTTTTGCAGAAACTGATATTGATAGTACCATTTGTACTATGAATATCAGTTTCTGTATCGTATTCATAGTACCGTTTGTCTTTAAACGTAATGGTTTTAATGGGTTCGATTCCCACTCGCGAGAATGATTATAGTTATCTTAGCGCTTAGCACACTTTTTTTGAGCATAAGCCGATCGGTCCTAAGCTTCCCGCGTCCAGCGGCTACGGACGAATGATAATATTTTAAATTATTTTCAACAAAACGTAACTTTAAATTTCGTCGCTCAACTCTCAATGCTTCGAAATTTGGATGGAAAGTGGGGAACGAAGTGTTTTAACACTAGTTTCCTCCTTGTTTCTCTGCGATACGAAAGCTCTCTACCCGTTGTCATTTTTTTTAAATGATATGCTCGAATATAACCTGATGTAGTTCAACATGCGGTGCGTAAGGAACGGAGTGTCTTAACACTAGGCTCCCTCTGCTTATGCAAGATACAACGTGAAGCTGAATAAACTTAATAGGTGTAAATCTCACATTAATTACCAATTTACACACCAAAGCCCAAACATTGTAATAAAAACAAATACATTTCTCTTCCAAGAACATCAATCAAAGTCGAGTAACCGAACAATTCCATAATGTTGTAATGGTTCAGTTTCATTTTAACTGAAATTTATATTAACTTTAAGGCTTAGAGTTTAGGAATTTGGTGAGTAAACAGATTTTAATAACCATTCTGAAGCTTATGATAATATTAATATTTCATAGACGATTTTGAGTAATCGAATTATTTTGTTATGTTTTAATATTGTTAATTCTACAAAGGGATGGAATATTTATTAGTTAGCAAAGCTAATTCAGTAAAGTTTTTTTAAGCTTTGTGCGATATATCTAAGGACTAATGACTAGCGGCCCACTCGCGGCTTCGCCCGCAACCATCTATATTTCTTTTTATTAAAGCGTTGAATTATTTCAAATTTACATTTTCTCGAAAATAATACGTCCAATTTACATGCTATAAAAGCCAAAGTTTATCGTCATAAAATTTCCTTTATGATGGAATAACTTTCGTTCATAAGTTTCAATATCTTTGTCAAATAAAAAACTTGATGGTATCGCAGACTTTATTTTACAATTAATGAATTTGAACTTACTTACATATATTTACCTATTTCTGCAGCGCACGCGGCTGAAGTAATATCGTAATGTTATATAGCTTAAAGCACTTCTGGAGAATGTAGCTTTGATACAAAACAAACAAAAAGTAAATCCGAGCATTAGTTCCAGAGATCTTAGCGTTTCAACAAACAAATAAACAAACAAACAAACACTTCCGCTTTATTATATTAGCATAGACATCTTGGTCACTCCGTTCTCTGTCTTTCGATTCGATATCCAATCCAAAAAAATACTTGTAAAAATCCAAAAAAATAAAAGATTCTAATAATCTTATATAATCTTTTACCATAAGACGGAGAAAGCACGTAACAATTTAATATGAATACCCTATTCGTATGAAAACAACGGGTAAAGTGCGATAAATACTGTTCTACCACAGCTGACGCCTTATTGATCACCTAATAAGCGACCACGTGGAATATTTGCTAATATTATTAATTATATTTTATTAATTATTAATTTAAAAAGTAAAAACCAACGCTGAGCTTTGCCTTATAAGAATGGGAAAATTAAGATTTTTCTATTTTGAATTTGAATATAGCGGGATTGAAATCCGCGCGTCTTGAAAATTGTCCTATTGCTCTGACCACTAACTAAATCATATTATATTCTAATCAAGCTACTTCAAAAACTTATAGGCTTTTTTAGCTTCTTGCTGTATGCCGCGTAAAGAAGGATAGGCCGAGGGAACCTGCGAACCAAGTGTTAAGCTTTCCTACAAATAATTGTAAAATTAAGGCAAGTAGTGGCGCAGGAGCAGGAGTATCAGAATATAAACAAGACAGATTGTGGGTTCGATTCCCACTTCAGGAAAAGAAATATTTAATATTTTCATTACCTCGCTTTGGTAACGAGGAATATACTATGTGCAGGGTAAAGCTAAAAAAATATTAAATTTCACTTAAAAGCTGCATTTACTTTCACTAAAAAATATATAATTTTAGACAACAAATACTATGTTTCTAAAACATTTCACCGGATTCATCAAAGAGTTCTTTTACTGTAATCACAAAGTTCAACTTCTCCCTTGGATCTCTGGAACTTCACATCAATATGTAAAATCATGAAATTTGTTGGGTTGTGATTTTCAACATTTTGTATATAAGGTTATTGTCACACTGGAAGCAATTTTTCGTCTTCAGATGTTTGTAATATATTTTATCTCGTGGAAATAAAATATTATTAACTTTTCGGTACAGTCAATTTGGGTAACTTTGACAGAATCGGGTGATATATTATCACTATATCTTAAAATTTAAAGCACATTGCAAGAATGTTCTTAAATGAAACTATTAAAATTTAACATTTATTATTTCAAATAAACATATTAAACAAAAATTGTCAATAGTGTTGTATCATATGGAAAAATTATCGATACTAGTTCGAGGTCCCACTGTCAATATTACCCGAAGAATTAAAGTTACCCAGATTGACTGTAGTAATAAGAGATTTTGCGTACTAAAAATATGTCATTTTTTTGCTTCACGCTATATATACCCGTATCTCGCATATATCAGCCTACTATCTTCCTTCGCTCCTCACTTACCGCTTAATTTACGAGATATTTCGTCGTGGCCCAACAGCTAAGCATCTGACTGGAAACGCAACGTTTTTGGGTTTGTTGTTTTCATTTCACCGTCCTGGTAGCAATATTGAATACCGCCACTCAACACCTAATATTTATGTATAGCCCAATTCTTAAGGCTATCCTGGGACACACGCAACTGTAAACGCGTCGGTTGTGGGTTCGGTTCCCACTCGGAGGAATGAAATATTTAATATTTTTATTTGCTCGCTAAAGTTCCGCCATTCAACAAGCAAAGTATGTAGGAAACGGAGTGTCTCAATACTAGATTCCCTGGTTCCCTCTGTCTACCCTGCTGCTAAATAAAAAGAAATGCGTAGTGTCTCGAAAATTGAACCCAAAGCTGAGAATAGAATATCTTAATACTAGCTTCCCATAGCTTATCCTTCTATGCGGGAAAACGCGTGGATCTGCTTTTTTACTCTTTTTATTCTGCTATTTTGTTTAAGGAAATTAAAAAAATATATATTTTTAAAGATTCATTTATTTGCTTTTTGGTGGGTGGGTTTGCTATATTCTACATAGATTTATTTTAATTTTATTTGCTTCACGCTGTAGCAGGGTCACTTAGCAGGGTCAGACGCCTCAAAATGAAAATATTAAAATTTCATTCTCTCGAGTGGTAATTGAACCCACAACCTGTCGCGGTTACAGTCACACGTTTGTGCCCCTGATCATTGACTGGCCTCTAATCAGTTAATGAAAATTATTCAGACAAGTTACCGCTTAAAACGTGACCTTTCCCTAAAAGTGACTGCTGTAATTTTTCTCTTTTCTCTTTCTTCTTCAATAGGACTAAATTCGCCATAGCCAAAAAAATGGAAAAAGATACGAATTAATTGTGAAGATATACAACATAATGTGATGTATCACAGGCCTACATTTCACACATTAAGAAGGTTTTGCCAGCGACCCCAGCTACCTTTGTAAATCCCCGGAGTAATTTTGTTTGAATATTTTCGAGGATCTGACGCGGACGAGAAACATAATATTGTATATATTTAATTTAGTAAGAATATGTAACCAAAGAACATATACTCGTATACATATGTGTATACCGTGTTTAATTTCCAATAAATTTTCACTTTTGTGCCACGTATATGGAAAAATCTTTAAATCGCCACCGATTTTTATAAAAATTTAAATTGAAATTGTTAAAAATATTTTGTTAAACACGTGTTCCCTGGTTTTTTTAGAGTTCACTCCTAAGGGTGCAAATAAGCGGTCGAAGCTGCGCGCTACCACTAGTAGAAAGTAAAACACAAGAAATCTATTAATAATCTTGTTTCAAAAATAAAATTATTTCTATGTGCTAGCTGTATTAACTATAAAATAAATTATATGAAATTATTATTACTTTATTTATTTTCTATGATGCTATCTCCATCAAACATGTCATAAAGCAGAGTATCAGGCATATATTCAGGAGTACTGGGATTTTCTACTCCAGACGTATTTTCATTAGTTGTTATTTCTACCGTTTTATCAGTAGTCCAGATTTTTATTTTTTTTGTTTCTTCAGTAGTCGATGTTGTTATTTCTATCGTTCTTTCAGTAGTTTCCAAACTTTTTACTTCTGTTTTGTCTTCAGAGCTGTTCACATTTTCTACATCTTTCTCACAAATGAAAGGTGTTATCCTTGAGCAAGGGTCATCGTTCAATAGTCCGTTTCGGTACATTGTACCACAATATTCATTTCGTGCTGCGTTATTTGGTTCCCCTTTATTCCACTTAGAATAACCTGAATCTTCTAGACGCTCGCCTGAAATAAATAAATATTTTTAATATTTTTTTTATTTCACTTTTAATTTTAAATTAAAAATCAATATCTAAATTACAATTGTTAAAGTGCTGTTTTCTGTAAAATTGTTTTAGTCATAACGCTACTCGACCCGCAATGTCTCAAATTTGACATTTGAAACAGAATGTTTTGACATTATTTTTCTGTTTACTCTGTGATAAAGCGTGGAGATAAAAGAAATACATTTTACTTACCGTGAATTGTGTACCATTCCCTGTTGTGCTCCCAATCTACATTGCCAATGCCGACAACATCTTTATATTCAGATGTAATTACGCTATCAGGATACTTTTCAAAAATATCTCTAAGGACTTGTGCTTCAGTATCATTATTTATTATCGCCAAGTATGATTCTTCTGCTGAACATGTTTTAAATGCATCCAACCAACTCCTTCCACGAGCATGGAATTTGTAGCAGTGGCCGGTTCTCTCGTCCAAAATGTATTCTGTTGACAAAATATATAATAAATTTTAAGTATATATTTACGAAACTATATAATATTTAAGTAAAGTTAAGCAAGGCTTAAATAATTAAAAATGTAATTCATAATAATGAAGAAACATAAAAAATATACAAAATACAAATAAATTTGTAAAACTGGATATTGGTAGTTATGCCCTGAATCTTGGGCAGCCTAAGGATCTACAAAGTGAAATCTGTTTTTTAGCTCAGACCGTATTTTTATTACCTTTATATTGTTTGTTAGTCAAATAGTTAATAATGAAAGAGTTTTATATTTATTTTCACAATTTCTTTATATTTATTGGTCAATATATATTTTTCCAAAAAAGTAATTACCTAATAATATAGTGAAATATGTGTAGATATGTCATCATATGTAAGACAAAGTCAATATTTTTAAACTGAAGATAAAAATTATAAACTACTACAGTAATGCTTTTTTTTATATTTTATTTATACATACAAATATACTGTACATTTATATTTATGAAACTCATTCATTTTTTTGGTAAGAAACGAGTTAAATTTTTACTCCAATTGACCAACATATTTATACAAATATATATTAATTTACCAGAAATTTATTTTACCTCTGTCAGTGGTTCCGCAGGAAGTCAGTTGTACATCAGAATTATCTCGCTTGTAGCACATATATGGGTACATCTCTGAACATTTGACGCTTTTGAGTGATCCAGAGCTTAACACCGAACAATGATCGTCACCACTGTTAATTTTACTTATATCTAAATTATCAATCAACTTTTCTAATGAAACACCTGTGTAAAACAAAAATATAGATGAGAACTAAAAGTCAATGGTACGTATATCTGTCATCAATTTCCCCTAATTTTCCTCTTAATGGCCTCAAAATTAAATAAATATTCCTTATTAAAATAGAAAAGTAATAGCGCCCGCATATCATTTCGTTGGCGTGAACTATAAAATTGTAATGTCATTCATATCTATAGAAAGCTAACACACACTGCCTCGGAAAGCAGTTTTGAAAGATTTTTCAAAAAACTGTTTGGCAACTTTAAATTACTTATTCAATAAACTAGCTTTTAAATTTAAAAAATGTATCTTATTCAATGTGAGATAAAAACATTTCTAGCTATATTTATACTTTATACACCTTCGGAGCATAGTGCCTGTGGACGGTTCAAAATCAGTGAAATAACTTCCTCGCTTTGTTAATAAAGCAAAATCTGTATCTTAATACTAGGTTCTTTTGTTTCTCCTGATACATACAAGATACAGCGTAAAATTAAAATTAATAATTACCTTCAATTGAATGCCACAAGTCGGAAAACGTTGCGTGTATTCCGACGAAAATTTGATCGATATCATATGCTCTTGAGTAAGCTTCTAATGCGTCTATTATTGGTTTGTTTAATGGTGACGCCAAAATTGCACCTAAAATTTAAAATCTTATTAGCAGAAATACGTGGACAAAAAACTTTTACATTTCGAGTAGATTAGCGCGTTCAACCGAACCGAATCTGCTTTATATTGTTGATATATCCTTATATTGTTATTATAAATTGGTATAGATTATATTATATTTATTTTATAATAATAATAATAATATATATTTTTTTTGTTTTTTATTTACTTTTTATTATCTGTTTTAAACGATTCTATGTACATAGATACTGAAAAGTTACCTTCCATATTACACATCTTGCGTGCTTCGTGCCAACTCGCCTTTATCCTGTGCAGCTTAAGCCACACTTTAGCGTCTTCGTCGAATTCATATTCGTAATGTACGCTTTTTGCCTCTGTAAACAAAAAAATACCAAAATTATTATCGAAAAAAGTAAAAGGAAAATAAAATTATATAAAAATAAAAATCCGACTGCATACAACAGAAAAGCAAATAACAATCCGTTAATAACAACATCATTAGGATTAACAGTCGAAAATTATGAAGGGATCCTTGTAAATAAGATTAAATTTGTTGAACAATATGGGACCTATTGTTCAACCAATTTAATCTTATATCTTTCAATTCTAATGAAATATTGGGTGTATTTTTTTCTTAATTTTATGCAGTGCAGATATTTGTCTTATTATAATATTTTTTTTGCAACAAATGTTTTTTTTTAGCTTATTAGCTTCGTTATTAGGATTATAAGACGGAAAATTTCGCAATCTTATTAATAATCTCTTTAATATATAATCCCTTGAAGGAGTTACTTGGAGTTGTTAACTAATAGGACATCTAGTATTGAAACACTACTTTGTTGGTTTTCAATCAGACACTGCAGATTGAGTGAAGTAACTTAACGCCGCACTTTGTCATGTCAGAGCAAGAAAATTCTGTTTTTATTTAATAGCTAAAATTCACACAAAACTTACCGGCGTATAAACACAGGCAAAGCACGATGAAGTATCGCAAAAGCTCCATATCACGTTATTGTGCTTTGAGAAATATCTTCCAACTGAACTACTAACTGTTTACTCTTATATATATAAACATAATAGTAATTGATATTTTTGCCGTAAACTACGAAATTTCCACTTGTTATTAAAATAGAAATGATTAACAGCCAATATCGCGTAACCTCCTAACCGCTCGATAACATTATATTACTTTATGACGCTCAAAAGGAATCTTTAATGCCCTACTATCTCAATTATACTTTGTTTTCTTATACACTTCCTGTACTCTTAAATATGGACTCTTGAATGCAGTGACAACATCACCGCTATACAAAAAAAAAAAAAGACGCCTGATTGTAATAGTCGGCCATCCTTCACAATAACGAGACCTCTGATTTTAGGTTACAGAGGATCGTGAACAATAATATTACTAACTAGCGGCCCGCCCACGGCTTCGCCCGCTTAAAATACATGATTATTGATTTAAGCAGAATTGATTGACAACTATAATAAAATAAAATAAACTCCCTCGAGTGGGGATCGAACCCACAACCAGCTGGTTTTACAGTCACACTTCTTGCCGCTGCGCCACGACTGGCCTTGTTTACTTTATTGTATAAAATATTGTATAATAGTGCTTCAAAAATATATATTTTTATCAACAGTCATATAATCAAGTCGTTTCGAATGTCATTCTTTAGCCAGGGTCATACCAACAAAATATTGACAACTATAATAAAATAAAATAAATAAATAAATCAGCTTCACGCTGTATCCCGCACACAGCAGGGTAGGCAGAGGGAACCTAGTGGTAAGACACTCCGTTCCCCACTTTCTGCCGAATTCTGGAGGCATTGCTTGTTGAGTGGCAGAACTCAACGCCGCGCTTAACCTCGCCACCAGAACGAAGAAATGGAAATATAAATTTAAGTTAATATTTCATCTCCTCGAGTGGGGATCGAACCCACAACCAGCTGGTTTTACAGTCACACTTCTTGCCGCTGCGCCACGACTAGCCTTGTTTACTTTATTGTATAAAATATTGTATAATAGTGCTTCAAAAATATATATTTTTATCAACAGTCATATAATCAAGACGTTTCGAATGTCATTCTTTAGCCAGGGTCATACCAGCGCGATTTCTATATAACATTCGCTGGCAAGCTAATGCCTTGAGTTCATTCAAATGACGATAACTTTTTTTTTAATGAACCGATTTTGATGAACCAAACTTTAGAACCTAAATTGAGTTAAAACAAAGCAATTGGTAAAATTTTCAAGTAAATCGGTTCAGTAGTTTCAGAGAAAAATGCGGACAACAATATGTCGACAGACAGACAGACAGACAGACAGACAGACAAGAAATTCAAAAAAAATCTTTTTGCTTTCTATTAGTCTTTTTAAGTATCCCTCTATCCATTTCAGTCAAAATTACTAAATGTACAGACAAAATATTTTTACTGTCTTATTATATACTAGCGACCCGCTCGCGGCTTCGCCCGCTTAAACCACAAAATTATTTAATTAACACACTGAATTATGTTCGTGTTTTGATATACCTATAATATATGTTTGCAACGCAATGAAGATTTTTAATGAGAAATTTACTAAAACTTTAGGTCGCATTTTCGTACCCATGAGAATCTTCAATTGAATTTTTGAAATAAAAACACAACTTATCGATACTTACAATAAAATCCTAACTCATCGGTGTCTGTACATGGAAGATATTACAATTAGCATTGTAATAGAACTTGGTCAGTTTGTCTGTTTGTCTGTGAATTTGTTCATGATAATCTCAGAAACGGCTTAACCGATTTAAATCCTTTTTTGTTTGCATTTTGGCAATCTGCCCTTAAATATTTAATATTAGCTTTATTTTAATCAGCTTCACGCTGTATCCCTCACACAGCATTTTAGGCAGAGGAACCCTAGTATTAAGACACTCCGTTCCCCACTTTCTGCCGAATTCTGGAGGCATTGCGTGTTCTCGTTCTTTCGTGTTCTCGTTCGCTCGACACCAGGGCGAAGAAATGGAAATATAAATTTAAGTAAATATTTCATCTCCTCGAGTGGGGATCGAACCCACAACCAGTCGGTTTTACAGACACACTTCGTGCCGCTGCGCCACGACTGGCCTCAACTGGACTGGACTTTATTTTAATCGGTTCACACAAAGTTAAAACCAGATCCACGCTTTATCCCGCCTTTAGCAGGGTAAAGATTATGCGTAAGATTATGAGATTATGTTGTAATGTAAGTATTAAGATATTGCGTATAATGTGTGACTGATGTGCGAAATTAATATATTATTAAATTATAATTCAATCCTCCAAGTGGGGATCGGACCCACACCAGTCACGTTACAGCCACAACTTTGGCCTTTAACAAAGAACAAAAGAGAAGCGCGTCAGCGCTCCTTTTACGGAAATAGCATAAAGGTAAAATATTTTAATTCCATACCTAAAGAATTTAAGCAACAGTGTAGACGTAGGTTTTTTTTTCATTTCACGATGTTTAATCATATCTATATTTCGTGTGAGGCAGTTACGCTTTGATACCAATAACGTAAACACATACTACTACAAAAATACTACTAAAACCTTTAGATTTTAGAACTTTGAACTTTGCCGGGTTTTAGCCGGGTAGGTTTTGGAACCTACGGCTCGATTTCGGAATGAGGCGTATGCGGCGGTTTCCCTTTGATAGGTGTATATGTGCGTGCGTTGTTCTTGACAAATTGTATTTTGTTTTACAACGATAATTTTATTATTTATTCGTGGCTTTGTCCGCTTGAATTACATGATTACTCTTTTAAGAAATATAGATATTACAAACAGCCTAACTAATAATGAACAGCCTTAACTTCTTAACAAATTTTGTAATTGTATATCAACGGGAAGTACCTTATAGTTATGATGGAAATGCGATAAAAAACGAAGCATAAACCCTCATATTTCATCGTCATTTGATTGCGAAGATTTAGAAGATAGATTTTTTTTGCTCTAAGGGAATATAGACTTGAACATTGAGGTATCTAACCTTTAACCGATCTTGTACAAAATAGTCTTGACAGACGGACAGACGGACAAACAACAAAGTTATCTTATAGGAATTTTGAGGTATGTACCCTAAAATACCCTTGGCTCATACATACATGCAACATACAGGTGCAATAGTGCAATGTCGGTACGTGTCGCTTGTAAGTAATGAAATAATACTGCGGGATATTTTTATAAACAGTGTCAGAGCATTTTTTTCTTGAGACAAAATTTTTAGAGGTTGCTCCCAAAAGTTAAAGATTTTATGCGTTTTTTAAAAAAATATTAATAACATAAACGAACGAACGGACTGAAGAACCTATTCAAAATATTTCTTTGAATATTAAGTCATTCTTTATCACTGTTATTTAACATAATTACGAATTAAGCTAGACTGTTACGAAGGTAATCTTCACCAACAATTCAATTTAGTTTACTTTGTAGTTAGTACTATGAACAATTGTACTTTAAAAATACGTAAATTTATCAACAGTCAAATAAATAAAACGTTTCTAAAGTCGTTCTTTTGGACTTACAATTGAAATGTAACCATTCGAACATTGTTAGAAAAATACTGCTATGTTTATGTTAAATTTATTATAAGTATAGATTACACTTACATGACGTAATTAACGTTAAGCAAATAATAACTCAACAATATAATAACATTCATTGTGATATGTAGTCAATAGATATCATTGCGTATGTTTCTTTTTTTTTCAAATATAAATATCTTTAAAACTTTAAGTACATTATTTTTTGATAGAGTGTAGCGGTAACCTTTCCAAACTATATTTTTTTTATGTTTTTTATATTTATAATATATTTTACAGCGCCATCTATTATCTATAGATCCCATCGCAATTAGTGATAGCTTTACGTGTATGAAACATTCGTTAGTACCTATTTTTGTCAATAGATAGCGTTACTTGTGTCGATTTTTTAATATCTCAAATATTAACGTCTTGAAAACTTAAATACTTATATCTTTTGATAGAGTGAAGTAATTACAATGAAATAAACACTAAAACCTACCTTGATTTATTTGTAATTTTTATGTTTAAAAATTGCTTAAATTTATTGTGTACTTTTTACGTGATGCGTGTTCACATAAACAGACAAACAGACAAACAGACAAAAATTCCAAAAATGTTGGAAATGGATTCTGTTAATTATACTTTAACACCCTGGCTATTTTTTTTTTAAATATTTTCAATGTACAGAAACGACTTTTCTACAGATTTATTATAAGTATAGATAGAGATACACACACTAGATTTACAACATACTAGATTTATCAGCAATTTAAATATATCTATCTGTTTCAATACCAGTCAGGTCAGGGTGTGTAGTATTGAAATTAATATAATTCGTAAATCCGAGTGGGCATCGAACTCATCATATATCGCGTTTACAGCCAAACGATATGGGACTGTGCCATAATGGCTTATTTTGTAGCCTTTTGTAAGTAATGTAGGTGTCACAGCACCAAGACGATCTCAACTTTAAACATCATCATCATCATCAACTTCACGCTATATCCCGCACACAGCAGGGTAGACAGAGTGAACCTAGTGTTAAGACACTCTGTTCCCCTCTTTCTGCCGAATTCTGGAGGCATTACGTGTTGAGTGGCAGAACTCAACGCCGCGCTTAGCCTTGACACCAGAGCGAAGAAATGGATATATAAATTTAAGTCAATATTACATCTCCTCGGGTGGGGATCGAACCCACAACCAGTTGTTTTTACAGTCACACTTCATGCCGCTGCGCCACGACTGGCCTCATATTATTTTGTATAATATTCACTTTCAATAAGTTGCATCGCAAAATTCGACATTACGCGTCCATGTAAAGTTATCAGCTCCAGGCAAATATATCGGGCGAAATGGCTTCACTAATCGAGTTTGCAGATAAATGAGTTGCATCAGGAACAGGACGCCGTCGATACCACCAATCTCCTCTAATTACTTGCAAACTAAGTTTGCGGACGCCGAGCGCCGCGACAATTACGTTTCACCTAAGACCTACCGATTAATGTACCGTAGATGAAAATTTTCCACAATATTATATATATTTATATATTAATAAGCTTCACGCTGTATCGCGTGTAGTAGGTTCGACAATTTCCTAAACTGAGAATCGAACCCACAACCATCAAGTTTACAATCAGACTTTGTACCACAAAGTTAGAATTGAAAACAACTTCCATACACACTTTGATATATAATAATCTTAATTTGTTATTTTTTTTTACTGCCCGGCACCAAGTCTTATATCGACCGAATAGTCCTGAACAAACTGGTAGTAGACTAACTTGAAAATGTAATTAAACTTGTACCCAAAAATTGTCTAGTAAATTTTGAGCTTGAATTTTACAGAACTCGGCACCGATATGATCTCCTACTTTTTGTAGGTGAAGTCGAGAACGACGCATTATTTAACATTTTACTTGGCTCCATATCACATTTATATTTTTACCTGATTATAACATGTATTCTTCCGTAAATGGATTTTGTAACACAAATGAAATTTTCGCTGACGGCGCTTGGGCCACTGCATCACATTCTGGTGCTGCGGCTGGCGCTGGTACAACATTCAAATTCTTTTAATAAGTTGCTAACTGTACATACGATGATTGCAGGTATAATTCTAACTCTGGTATATGTGTCTCTAAAATCAATATGGAAAGGAGAACAGTGCCTTGAATCGATAAGACGCTTCATTGACCTATATTGGTTATCTTTGTTCACGATGAAAATGCGGAAATACCTGATGATAAAATTTAGATATTATTATTTATAACGTTTATAGCTCATATCTATATATATAAAAGGACTTGTGCTGACTGACTGAGGTAAGACGCACGCAGAGCCGTAACCGCTGTGCGTAGAAACGCGAAATTTGGGCAGATGTTTATTTTCATATTCTGGACATCCACTAAGAAGGGAATTTGAAAAATTTTAACCCTAAAGGGATGACATAGGGGTTGAAAGTTTGTATGGAAAAAAAATTTAATCTGTACCGATTTTTATAAAATTTTAAATTCAGACTCTTAAAAATATTTCATTGAACACGTGTTTTATAGTTTTTAAGAATTCACCCCCTAAGGGTTGAAATAAGGGGTTGAAAGTTTATATGGAAAAATCTTTAAATTGCCACCGATTTTTATAAAAATTTAAATTCAGGCTGTTAAAAATATTTTATTGAACATGTGTTTCGTGGTTTTTTTTAGAATTCACTCCTAATAAGCGGGCGAAGCCGCTCGCGCCCTCTAGTCTATATATATAAAAGGACTTGTGCTGACTGACTGAGGTAAGACGCACGCAGAGCCGTAACCGCTGTGCGTAGAAACGTGAAATTTGGGCAGATGTTTATTTTCATGTTCTGGACATCCACTAAGAAGGGAATTTGAAAAATTTTAACCCTAAAGGGATAAAATAGAGGTTGAAAGTTTGTATGGAAAAAAAATTTAATCTGTACCGATTTTTATAAAATTTTAAATTCAGACTCTTAAAAATATTTAATTGAACACGTGTTTCATGGTTTTTAAGAATTCACCCCCTAAGGTTCAAATAAGGCGTTGAAAGTTTATATGGAAAAATCTTTAAATTGCCACCGATTTTTATAAAAAATTTAATTCAGACTGTTAAAAATATTTTATTGAACACGTGTTTCGTGGTTTTTTTAGAATTCACTCTTAATATGCGGGCGAAGCCGCGCGTGCCCTCTAGTTTGTAATAAGTTAACTTAAGTTATAAAATGTACTCATATTTTATATTCTTATCTCTCTGTAGTGTTTAGTTAAAATTATAAAAAAAAAAGAAGATAAAGAAGTATCATCCTGGTCTACAAGTTCAAATTAAGGTCTACAATATAACAGTCCCATTGCTTAGAAAGCTATTCGTGCTTAAAAATCAGAAATTACGAGAAAAAATCTTAGTCAATTTGTTTTAAATGAAAAAATAGCCTTCGAAATTAGAAGCAACACTTAGATTATGTAAATTTATAAATAATCTATTTTAACCATCGCTTTTGTAAATAAAAACTAAACTTAAATCAATAAAATAGTTTCAAAACTATTAGAATACTCATAAAAATATATGCTCAAAATCCCGAGGAACTGTTAACATACTCTGTTACCAAAGTTCTGCCGATTTTTTTGCAATATTACGTGTTGAGTGGCGCAATTCACCTTCAATAATATCAATATTGTCATAAAGCTGAATAAAGGTTTCTACCAACTGAATGATTTCAATATATATTGTGGTCGCTATCGGCAGTCATTAATTAGACGTAGTTAATTATACATGTTCGTTCAAACGTACATTTATATGAGACTAATTAGGTAAATCGAGGACACCGGACGCGACGGTTCTGGGTTCTGTTCTCACACAGGGGAATTAATTATTTTCATTTCCTCGCCCTGATAACAAGATCAAGCGTGGTGTAGTTCAAGCGTTCTATCAATGAACACTCATTATCTCTATAATAGAAAGAAAGAGAAGAAGAAGGAGAGGTAGAAACTTGTGCACTCTGACCATCAACAAATCTTTGGGACTTACATATGAGTCGATAGTAATCATCCAACCTAAGGCTATACTCTACATTTACGCCGAGGAAGACGCTATCGGCAGGTTCATTCGCCGGGCAAATAAAGGTTCCGTGACTGATATGGTGGAACACAGCACCAAATAATAGCTTTTTATATATAACCAACTAACTGGACCACAATCAACATAATCGGCGACCACCAACTCGAATACACAAAGGAGCGCAAAACAGTCATACTACAGATTGACATTGAAGTTCATCGCATCAATCACAATTTTACAAAAATAAACTTAAATAAACAAAACGCAGGAACAAAAATGGACGACAAAAACTTTTAAAAAAAGAGGAATTAGAAAAAATGTAGAAAAGACCTTTTATTTAAATGCAAATTATTACACTGAACAACCACTTACGATCCCCTTACAGAAGAATTATATTCATTTAAAAATTATATATAATTATATTCATTCAAATGTTCGTTTTTTTTTGTTTTCTTTTATACAAACCTCCTCCTGATTATAACTAGTACAAAAAGTATGGTGTATTCAATTTGGTGCAGTCGTACAGAAGTTATGTTAATATATTATAGTCAGCTTCACGCTGTATCCCGCACTCAGCAGGGTAGGCATAGGGAACCTAGTGTTAAGACACTCCGCACTTTCTGCCGAATTCTAGAGGCATTGCTTGTTGAATGGCAGAACCCAACGCCGCGCTTTTGCCTCGACACCAGAGCCAAGAAAATGGAAATATAAATTTAGTATAGTATAGTTATATTTTAAATAACATATAAAATATCGCACTAATGCTGACGTATCAAACATTGATAATAATTTATAAATACCGGGATTCCCATTTGGTAAAACTTTTTATATTAATATTTATCAATAATGACCGTCCAATGGCTATGAAGTTAATGTGTTAGTTATTTTAATTAAGATTAGGCGTATCTACATTTAAGTCAAGCGCGAAAAATATAATTTACTATATCATGCCCCTACACAGTGCTGTAGGTTCGATTCTCACTCGGCCATCAATTTTTTTCGAATTCTTTTCGAATTATTTTCATATTTTTCGCTCTGGTAACAAGATAAAGCTATTTAGCGAGTAATGTCTCGACGGGAACGGAGTATCTTTCTGTTTTTCTTCCCCGTCAGAATTCTGAGTGACCTCTACCTGCTCTTTCATATGCGGAATAGAGCGTAAAGCTAAAAAAATATATATCCAAGTCAAAAAAATAGATTTACATTTTGATTATACGAATGTAAAAAATAATCCAAAATATATAAATAAATAAATTAGCTTCACGCTGAATCCCGCACACAACAGGGTAGGCAGAGGGAACTTAGTATAGGCACGAAGTGTGACTGTAAAATCAACTGGTTGTGGGTTCGGCCCCCGGTCTGGAGTGTCTTAACACTAGGTTCCCTCTGCCTACCCTGATGTGTGCGGGAAACAGCGTGAAGCTGATAATAATAAATACTCTCTTGGAAAATCCACAGAGAATAAAAGAAATAGAAATTATACAATTTAGCTTCACTTGTGAGTAATCGACGTAATTTTATTGGCTATATATGTGTTTTTATTATTACGTTAGTAAAAGGTCACTTCAATTTATTAGCTTGTTTAAAAATCTATAACATATTCGATAAAAAGAAGAAGTTAAATCATTAGTAACTATATTCATACTTTATATGCCTTCGAGGTACAGTGGCTCAGTATCTGTTTTTAAGTGCGCCGGTGATAGGTTTGATTCCCACCGGAAAGAGTGAATAGTGTAATGAGGCAAAATAAGTGGGCAGTGTAGGGAAGAAGTGATTTAACATAACATTCCTTTTACTCACCCTTCTATAGGTGGGGTACAATGCGAAACTAAAAAAAACCTTCTATTGCATATATTATACAATGTTAGAAAAGTCTGCGTGTACTCCGACGAAAATTTGATAGATATCATGCACTCTCAAATTTTTAATAGTGATAACGTTACAGCTATACAAAAAATCCGCTGTCTTGATAATGACAATGATTAAAGAACATTAGTTTGTAGCACTTTATACACAACCTCCTGGAAATCGACCAGGCGCTCTAACCACTACGTAGAACGTATGGCTTAGTGGTCAGAGCGCCTGGTCGATTTCCAGGAGGCGCGGGTTTTTATACGTTTTTTAAATAAGTATTTTTTATGATAACAATGTTTATTTAAAAAGATCCTATATCCTGTGAATTCTGATACTTAGAAGATGACCATTGCAATCTATATTAATATAATAAAGTATAAGAGTTTGTTACAAGTATAAGAGTTGATATTTGGAACAACTGGTCGAATTGTTTTTTTTTTGTTTTGGGTGAAAGCTTCAATCTCTAGGAGTGATATAGGCTGTATAACATTACGGTGTAATTTTTAATTAGCTTTAAGTAACGAAATACGCAACAAAGAAACTGTGCAAGACCAACCGTCTCGGACGGTTTCCAAGTGGCGTGGTTTCAAATTCTGCTACGTTTAAATCTGTTTGTATGTTTTTTAAAAATAAATATTTTCCTTTCCTACGTATGGAATAACACTTTAAAAATGTCAAAAATATTTAGTATAACTTATTAAAGTTGACATTCTATATGAAATTAAGTACAGATAAAAATTTGTAATGGTTTGTTTCTGCGACACAAATACAATAAATTATGAATTTTTGGAAAATAATTTTGAAATTTTCCTTTATACGCACCATACATAAGTTTTAACTTCTTAACAAATTATATAGACATGAGATTTAATAATTTTACTCTAAATTTTATAGTAGTAAATCAGCGTTATGTATCCTATAGTTTTCATACAAAATTCGACAAATAAGGAAGCATAAAATCTTGTAGCATTTCATTGCGGTGATTTAAAGATGGTTTTTTTGTGTTCTAAGGCAGAATATATTTGAATATTGAGGTATCTAACCTTCAAGTAATCTTGTAAAAAATAGTTTTGACAGACGGACAGACGACAAACATACAACAAAGTGATATTATAAGGGTTCCGTGTTTTACTTTGAGGTGTGGCCTAAAGTAGGATATTTTAACGTCTAGTGCCTGTCACTTGTAAGTTATGAAATAATACTGCAGGGTATTCTTTACATAATACTTATTTAGAAAACGTATAAAAAATTGAACGTAGCGGTATTCGTTTTCTTACATCATAATGTTATACTCCTAAAGGACGTAGCGTTTATACAAAATCTAAAATAAGTAAATTGGACCAGTAGATCCAGAGATCTTAGCGTTTAAAACAAATAAACAAAATCTTTAGCTTTATTATATTATATAGATAATATTATATTTTAAATAGCAAACAAAATATCAAATTCATGCTAACATATCAAACATTGATATTTTATAAATATAGGGATTTCCATTTGGTAAAATTATTGATAGTAACAACCCTCAATAATTATTTATCGTCCAGTGGTTAAGAGGTCAAGCTGTTAATTATTTCAATTTAGATAGGCGTATCTACATTCAAGTTCAACGCAAAAAATATAATTTACTATAGTGTGCCCATAAACACAACGTCAGCCTGAAAGCACTGCTGTCGGTGTCGGTTCAATTTCTACTCGGGGGAACGAATTATGTTCATATTTCTTGCTCTTGTAACAAGATAAAGTAACTAAGATAGTCAACATGTAATGCCTCGGCAGAGTAGGAAACGTTGTCTTAATTCGGGGATACATCTACTTATCCTTTAATATGCAGAGTAGAGCGTGAAGCTAAAAAAATATATATATTCGAGTAAAGAAATCGGATTTGAGTTTTAATTAAAATCAAATAAAACACACTCAAAATTTTATAAAAGTTAGAAATGACTTTGAATAATAAATTATAACATTAAACACAGCATTATCACGTGAATATATCTCTTACGGAAAAGCTTTAAATTAGTTTATTAAATTAGTAATTAGCTGAGTTCCATAAAGTACCATTTACATACCAAAAATACTCAAAAAGAAATAAAAACACAAGAAATCTATCAAATATTTATTTTAAGACTAAATACGTTATATAAAATGATTATAACTTCATTTATTTCCTACGGTATTCATCTTCAATGGCATAAAGCAGAGTATCAGTTGGCATGAATTCAGGCATACCTTCAGTAGTAGTTGCATTTATGAAATCATCATAATAATCCTTATTCAAAGTATAACTTTCTACTACTACTCCAGAAGTATTTTCACTAGTTAAAGTTGTTATTTCTGCCGTTTCTTCCGTAGTCCAGATTGGTATTTCTTTCATTTCTTCAGTAGTCGACATTCTCATTTCTGTCGTTTCTTCAATAGTCCAGATTGGTATTTCTTTAATTTCTTCAGTAGTCGACATTCTCATTTCCGTCGTTTCTTCAGTATTTTTTGAGCTTTTTACTTCAGTTTTGTCTTCAGAACTGTCTATATTTCTTACATCTTTCTCACAGATGAAAGCTGTTTTTTTTGAACAAGGTTCATCGTTCAACAATCCGTTTCGGAACATAGTACCACAATATTCATTTCGACCTGCGTTATTTGGTTCCCCTTTACTCCAATAAGAGTAACCTGAATCTTCTAAACGCTCGCCTGAAATGAGAAAAAACATTTTATTAATATATATTTGAAATTTATTTTTAAATTTTTTTAAATGAAATTTAATTTTAAACATTTTTGTTACTTTATTTACCTTAAATAGTGTTATCTCAAACAAATTAAAGTAGGCATAAAAAAATTTTTTAGTTAAGTATTTTGTTATGCAATGTATAGGGAATAAAGCGTGGAGTTAAAGATATATATATATACATTTTACTTACCGTGAATTGTGTACCATTCCCTGTTTTGTTCCCAATCTATAATGCCAAGGCTAATAACATTTGGATGTTCAGATTTAATCACGGTATCAGGATACTTTTCAAAAATATCTTTAACGACTTGTGCTTCTGTGTCACTATTTATTATCGCCAAATATGCGTCTTCTGCTGAACATGTCTTAAATGCATCCCACCAAGTCCTTGTATGTGCATGGAATTTGTAGCAGTTACCGGTTCTCTCGTCCAAGATGTATTCTGTTAAAAAAATAACTTATATAACTACTAAAATATAGAAAATACAAAAAAATCAAGTAGGATGTTGAAAGTTTTGTCCTAAATATTGGACAACCCAATACCGCCAAAGATCTTTCTACGAAAATTCAGTTTTAGTAAAACACAGCTCAGGTCAGTATTTTTATCACCTGTGTATGGGGTTTATTAGTCAATTAGATAATAACGGAATCGATATTTTTTTTTCAAATAGTTATAATATAGCGAATAAAATAGAGAAATATGTGAACATTTGGAAGATAAGGTCGACATTTAAAAGATAAAGTTAAAAATGGTAGACTACTACTGCTATCTTTTATTTTCATTGATCTTCATATAAATCTATTGCATGAAACTCATTTCAGTATTTAATATTTATTTACATTTTTTTTATAAAAGTAAAAAATATTACTCCAAGTTGAAATTAACATTACCTTTGTCAGTGGTTCCGCAGGAAGTCAGCTGTACATCAGAATTATCTCGCTTGTAGCACATATATGGAAACATCTCTGAACATTTGACGCTTATAAGTGATCCAGCGTTTAACACCGTACAACGATCGTCATCACTGTTAATTTGTCTTATATCTAAATTATCCATCAACTTTTCTAATGAAACACCTAAAAAATACAAAATGTAAGGATTATTTTATATTTATTTACCTGCCTACCTGTACCTAGCCAGGTACGCAAAATCAACGAAATAAATATATGTAAATCATCAATTTCTTCTTCATTTAAAAAAAATGGAAAACGTCCGTAACTTTCTCTTAGCTTTACCGTTATCACTGGCAATATATGCAAGAAACAACAAGTAATCTTGTATTTCGTTTTGAGTGGCGGAAATCAACGCCGCGCTTTGCCTCGTTACTATATATATATATTAAATTCATTTCCCCGAGATCGATTCTCAAGTCGAACCCACAATCGGAACGATTGTCCTACTGTGCCACGACGGAGTTAACTTCGTTGGCGTAAATTGTAAAACGTAATATTCCGTTTTTTTCCCTTGGAATTTCGGGAAGTCCTCTCTTTGTGGTTCTCTACATTCCCGAAGGCGGAATAGCACGTTAAAATTTAACATGTATACACCTACCTACATTTCGCGGAGTTTCGACTATGCGTTGTTAAATGTTAAGTCGAATGTTAAATCGATAGGAAGTTAATACTAGTTCGGAGAGCAGTTTTCACAGATTATTTTTCGAAAAACTAAGTAATTGTTATTTTAAAAATATAATCAATAAGTTTATTGGTGATTTCTAACAATGCTACAATAGTGTTAATATAAGTCTGTATGTATGTATTATTCTTAATTTAAATGAAAACAAGTATGATAATAAAAGGTCACTTCGGTTTACAAATTTGTAACCTATTCGATGTAAAATGTGAGATAAAAACATTTCTAGCTTCTTCATAAAAGTGGAATATATCCTCTTTTATAATTATACTTTCGGGGCACAGCGACACAGTGTCTGGTTGTAAACGCGACAGTGATGGGTTCGATTCCAACTGAGAGTAGTAAATGATAAAATGAGTTCTTTGCTTCGGTAATAAGACATAACTGAGCGTTGACTTCTCCCACTCAACACACAGTGTCTCGAATAATTAGGCAGTGTTAAAGGACGCAATGTCTTAACACTACACGTCCCTTTTGCTTGACCTTCTATACCTGGGATACAGCGTGAAACTAAAAAATAATAATTACCTTCTATTGTATGCCACAAGCCACCGGAAAACGTTGCGTGTATTCCGACGAAAATTTGATCGATATCATAAGCTCTTGAGTAAGTTTCTAATGCATCTTTTATTGGTTTGTTCAGTGGTGATGCCAAAATAGCACCTAAAAATTAAAAAATTATTAGAAGTTAAACGCTGTTTTTTACACCTCAAAATGATAATTCATATTCTTATCAGTAATAGGTCAATAAAATTCTTTTCCCTGTTACAACGGACTACTGCACTATTACTACTACTACTGAAAAATGTTCAAATATAATACACTAGCGGCTCGCCCACGGCTTCGCCCGCTTAAAATACATGATTACTGATTTAATAAGCACAATCGATTGACAACTATAATGACTTCTAATATGATTTTTTTTACGACATTATCGTCAAAGAATTTTTGATTGTTTTAAATAAAAAAATAAGACCATTGTTGATATTTGATATTTATAAAATATACATAAAGCTAATTATGTATTACACGTATATATTTTTGTAACTTTATGTTCTTTTTACCTATATAATATACGTATCATCATAATTCTAAAACTCTGTTAAATGTGCTGATGTCAGTGAATAATTTAATTTAGGTTGTAGGATTCATAATATTCTTTGTAAAATAACTGTATTAATTGCATATTAACTCCTGTACAGTTTTTAAATTAGTTACATATATTATATGAACGAACCAACCAAAATATCTTTGTATTTACTTGATATTTCTTTCAAGATCGTTCTTTATCTCTGTGTTGAATTAATTACGACTTAAACTTAACTGTTATGATTAATGAAGGTAATCTCCACTAACAATTCAATTTTGTTTACTTTATTGTATAAAATATTATATAATAGTGCTTCAAAAATATATATTTTTATCAACAATCATATAACCCAGACGTTTCGAACGTCATTCTTTAGCCAGGGTCATACCAGCGCGATTTCTATATAACATTCGCTGGCAAGCTAATGCCTTGAGTTCATTCAAATGACGATAACTTTTTTTTGAATGAACCGATTTTGATGAACCAAACTTTAGAACCTAAGTTGAGTTAAGACAAAGCAATTGGTGAAATTTTCAAGTAAATCGGTTCAGTAGTTTCAGAGAAAAATGCGGACAACAATATGTCGACAGACAGACAGACAGACAGACAGACAGACAGACAAGAAATTCAAAAAAAATCTTTTTGCTTTCTATTAGTCTTTTTAAGTGTCCCTCTATCCATTTCAGTCAAAATTACTAAATGTACAGACAAAATATTTTTACTGTCTTATTATATATAGAGATAATTCCAAATATACGCGATTAATCAACAGTTTCTGAGATTATCGCGTTCAACCAAACTTAATCGGTATATCGTTAGTATAATATTGTATTGATTTTATAAAATAATAACATATTATCTTTTTTTTTCAGTTAGGCAGAGGTGACTGTAGTTGGATTCTAGTGTTAAGACAATCATTTTTTGCCGAATTCTTGAGGCATTGATGCATTGCGTGTGCTGTAGAGGAGCTCAACGCCGCGCTTTGTCTCTGTGATAATATATTTATTTTCGTTTTTGTTTTTTTGTTTAATTTTGATTATTTGTTTTGAAAAAAATCTATGTAGGTACATATATAATGAAAAGTTACCTTCCATGTTACACATCTTGCGTGCTTCGTGCCAAGTCGCCTGTACCCGGTGCAGCTTAAGCCACACTTTAGCGTCCTCGTCGAATTCATAGTCGTAATGTATGCTTTTTGCCTCTGTAAATGAGAAGAAAATTAAAAGAATTATAAATAAATAAAAATCAGCTTCACGCTGTATCCCGCACACAGCAGGGTAGGCAGAGGGAACCTAGTTTTAAGACACTCCGTTCCCCACTTTCTGCCGAATTCTGGAGGCATTGCGTGCGTTTATCTTCATGCTGTATACCAAACAAAGCAGAAAAAAACACAGAGAACCTAAGAAATTTGTGTTATGTGGGGAACAAATTATTGGGATTTTTTTTTTGTTTTATTTTTTTGATTTTTCACTTTTATGTTAAGACTGATTAACTTCGTTGTTAGGATTATAAGACGAAAAACTTCGTAATGTTATTAAAGGAAGAGAATCTAGGTTCTTAATACTGATATTAATACGAATTTCTCGGTTTTCACTTTGAATGGCTTAACTCAACGCCGCACTTTATCATATCAAAGCAAAAAAAAAATTGTTTCTATTTGATAAATAAAATTCACAAAAAGAACTTACCAGCATATAAAAACAGGCAAAGCACGATGAAGTATCGCAAAAGCTCCATACCACGTTTTTATGCTGTTATGCTTGAGATATATCACCAACTGAACACCAGCTGCTTAATCTTATATATATAAACAGAATAAAACCGTGTTTTGCGTCAAACTAATAAGTATATACATACGAGTACATACGTTTGTTCAAAATGGAAATGATTATAAGTCAATATCGCTTGACCTCTTAACCGCCGGATGACTGTATATTACTTTTGAGCATTACTTTGTTTATATTTTGTATATGATACCAATGTTTGTGTTTTTATTTTTCCGTTTGGGAATTCTGATTGTTAGTTAGATCATGTTATTATGTAATACGTATGCATTCAATTGGTATTTTCTTTATGTAAATTTGTTTAAATATAATAGGGAAATTTGTGTGTTATATAGCGCTCGGTGTTACAGGCGGAAAACTTATTTAATACTAGAGGGCGCGCGCGGCTTCGCCCGCTTATTAGGAGTGAATTCTAAAAAAACCACAAAACACATGTTCAATAAAATATTTTTAACAGTCTGAATTTAAATTTTTATAGAAATCGGTGGCTATTTAAAGATTTTTCCATATAAACTTTCAACCCCTTATTTGAACCCTTAGGGGGTGAATTCTTAAAAACCATGAAACACGTGTTCAATGAAATATTTTTAAGAGAAATTTGTTATTTGAAATTCAGATTTCAAATTTTATAAAAATCGGTACAGATTAAATTTTTTTTCCATACAAACTTTCAATCCCTATTTCATCCCTTTAGGGTTAAAATTTTTCAAAATCCCTTCTGGATGTCCAGAACATGAAAATAAACATCTGCCCAAATTTCACGTTTCTACCATCAGCGGTTACGGCTCTGCGTGCGTCTTACCTCAGTCAGTCAGCACAAGTCCTTTTATATATATAGATAGTTTTCATGTAAAAAATATTATATTTTAAGGAAGCTTTGAAATTGTTATAAAAAAAGATCTCGAAAATTATGCAGATAGTGGAATTTGTTAGAACAAATTTGTTAGAATCTGTATATATAAAAGGACATTTTTTCCCTATAGATAGGGAAAAAATGTCCTTTTATATATACAGATTAGATTTCATAATTTATATTTCAATTTAAGATTTTATTAATATAAGTTTTATATATAAAACATCGAATTTATTTAACCCTCCAACTGCAGCCTAACCTAGCTTAAAATGCTGACAGTAAATTTTGTCTACCTACCGTTCTATATGAGAAATATAAAAAAAACTTTTCTTTTAACTTCACTACAAGAAAAGTTTTTTTTTTTCTAATCTGTTACAAATTATAGAAAGATTTAAGTTATAGTTTTGTTTAAGCTACAGATTTAAAAAAAAAACAGAACACAATGGAATTTCTAATGTTATTATACCTTAAGACCCTGAACATCACTGATATCATTTCATGATATCTCGCCTTTCCACATCTGGGAACGTGATCAGGCCAAATGTCTGATGTAATTTATTGATAATAACGTTTTAATCACATATATAAATGGAAATAGTGATATATACATACATACAATAAAATATGCTCTTTCTTCGTTTATTTTGACTATTCTTGTATTCAACTTCGGGAACTACACGTGTCCATAGAAAACGTTGTTTTATTTCCCTTATTTATTACTCAAAGAAGTCAATTTATTTTTTTTTATTGAGAAAATCTCATTGCGTATTTATGACGATTCGACAAAGTGGAACTCAATGCCGCGTTTTGCGGGAATCGAACCCACAATCTGTCACGTTTACAGGCACACTCGTGTGCCCCTGCGCGGCGCCACGACAGGCCTTAACCATTCTTATATAATATACAAATAACCAACCGCGTGATGAAAATTTTTAAAAACTTCCATTGAATACTAAGCTTAGACAATATATAGTGGATTGTATAGAGAGTGACAAGACTTAGTGTTTAGTATCTTTATCTATTTGGCAAAGAACTCCAATACTATAGTAGGAAGGCACGGCATCTGAGGTTTGTATAGTAAGAAATGTTTTCAATTTCATGTTTTAATGTATTGCTAGAAATTGGAAGCGGTTAACCTTATTTTAAAAATGAGATAAAAACACATATTTTTTATATGATTTTAAATTATTCGAAAAGAGATTTTACGTAATTGCAACAAGTGGTATCATCCAATAACAAAACACGACTTTCCTTCCAATAAGGGTCGTTGCCTTCAAGCAACTGATTTTATAGTCTTTTACACGACTTTGCTTACCTACATCTATCCTTTTTTACACGAGTTTGCTAACAGTATTTTCTAAAATCAAAGAAATAAAATGGATAAATAGAAAAATAAAAGAGCAATAAATACTTTTTGAAAAACTTTTAATAATTTTCACAAATTAAAATTGATTTACTAACATACGACAAGCGCTACGGTTGTGTGTTCGGGTCCTACTCGGAGAAACAAAATATTTAATATTTTTATATCTTACCTTTGGTAATGAGGCCGCGGTGAGTTCTGCCACTCAACACGCAATGCCTCAAGAATTCGGTGGAAAATGGGGAAAGAAACAGAGTGTAGTGCTACTTGTGGACACTAGGTTTCCAGATTCCCTTATTATGCGCGATACACGGAGGATATATATTTGTTTATTACGATTAGAAACTAGCATAAAATAATAATAACAATAAGAAGAATCGACTTGATGGCTTCATTATAACCAGCAACATTAGATTTTACCTGTAAAAGAAAAAATAAAAAATTAAAAATATACCATATTCTATCCCGTATAAGATAATGGGGTAGGCAGAAATCGCGAAAAGCAAAGATCTTACTATGCAGTTCTTCATTTAATTTGGTGCCAAAAACATGATGTTTTTCAAAGATACAAAATCTTGCCTCACCTCTCGTATTTTAAACTCGTATAGTTTACAAACGTAGGTTTTTAACGGGGCACGACCAAATAGGCTGATTTACTACAGACCTTCTTAGTAAATGGACTACTAAATCCAAATTAAATCAAAGGACCCGTTAGTTTCTGAAATGAGCACTTTCAACAAATAAACTCTTTTTTTTCTCAGCTTCACGCTGTATTCCACACACAGCAGGGTAGGCAGAGGGAACCTAGTATTAAGACACTCCGTTCCCCACTTTCTGCCCAATTCTGGAGGCATTGCGTATTGAGTGGCAAAACTCACTACCGCGCTCAACGACACCAGAGCGAAGAAGTGGAAATATAAATGTAAATAAATATTTCATCTCCTCGATTGGGGATCGAACCTACAACCAGTTACGTTTACAGTCACACTTTGTGCCTCTGCGCCACTACCGGCCTCTAAATAAACTCTTCGACTGTATAATATTAGAAGTATAGATAGTATAGATTGATATGGGGCGTAACTTTATTTTTTTTATCACACATCACATCAGAGTGGGCAGAGAAAACCTATTGTTAAAACATTCTCTTTTCAACTTGACTAATTTATATTAAAAATAAATTACTTAAGGGATCATCATCAGCATAAAGACTTTCGGGTGACTTTTCACAAATAAAAGGTCCTCTCTTATGACACCATACATCGTCCAAGCGTCCATTTCTGAACATTCCTCCACAGTACTCTCCTGGCGGCGCGTTATCAGGTTGACCTTCAGACCAGAGGTCGAAACCAGCTTCTACCAGTGATTGTCCTAAAAAGATGGTTTATATTAATAAATAAAAAGTCCAAACAGATTTTTTCCGTATTACAGAAAAACCGGTCAAGTCGGACTCGCACTCCGAAGGTCCCGTGCCAATTAATAAATAATATAGTTTAATATATAATAGAAATATAGCTTAGAAAAATTTCCAAAGTCGACTAAGTATGCATGAGAGAGCAAAATGAGTGCCTGCGGGCGTATGCAGTCATTTTGTATCAAATTAGTGAACTTGTTTAAAATTTGTTGTTTTAATACAATATATCATAATAACGCGACGAATGAAGGTGGCAAGACAAGTTTGGCGTATACACTTATTTTGTATGAAAAGAACTACAAATATAAGAATCTTATATGGTTTTTTAACATATTAAAAAACCATATAAGATTCTTATATTGGTAGTTGAAATACTTATACATTTTGAGGTTTTGATTTCGCCGGAAATACCCTATAAGTTTTAGGACCATAGACTTAAATACAGAATGTATACCATATATAGAGTCCCTTGAAGCACAGAAATAATTAATAGGAAATATGAACGTTTTTACTTTATTTTGCATTCAATAAACGACGCTTTTGATTACGCTAACTTAAAAATATAATTAAAAACAAATCTGCAACTGTAGAAATGGATAATTGATATTAATTACAGCTTTATATAGCCACGAGATCTTGGGAAATTAATAATAGTATTGACATACGGACAACAAAGTAATCCCATAAGGATTCTGGATTTTTTTGAAGTACGGAACCCTTTCAAAATTTAATTTTATATAATATGTACATTATCTTTTGCCTATACTAACCATGTATAGTTGTCCAAATACCCCTTTCACCCCAATCATGGAAGCCAATGTGGATGATCTCCTTCATGATCGATTCGAGGTTTGAACGCAAGCTATCTTGAGGATTCTTAGCAAATATTCCCTTCAAGACATTAGCTTCACTGTCGCTATTAATAACCGCTAGGTGGCCTCCTTCAGCTGCGCACGTCATGTACGCTCGTGTCCAATTCCTGGCGACTCGATGGAACTTGTAGCAGCTACCTGTCACTGGTTCTAGGACATATTCTGCGCAACGAAAAAAGAGCATGTAATAAATATAAAAAAATATATGTATGTAAGTAACATATCTTCTAGAAGCAGGGAGGCTCCCTGCTTCTAGAAGCAGAGCCCGGCTTTCTCACGAACAAACTGCATTTAATCTTATTAATTACTGTGATTTATTCACAAAGAAAATATAACCGAAAAGGGAACAGACGGAAAAATCATGTCATCCGTGTAACATTGTCAAAAAAAAATCAAATAAAAAAAATGCCATATTACGATATGGTGGCGAAGCCGTGGGTCAGCCACGTAAACTGTTGAGCGATGGTTGTGGATTCGATTACCTCTCAGGGGAATGAATTATAAATCGTAAACAAAAAAAAACAAACGTTAATTAATAAAATAATTAATACCAAGCAAGTTACAAAATACCAACCAACCTTTGTCAATTGTTCCACATCCTGTCATTGAAGTAAATTTTGTTCTCTTCTTATAACAAATGTATGGATGAATATCATTGCAGCTTATATCCGCTATAGTACCGTTGGCCACGTATAGGACGCAATCTTCATCATTGTTCTTATTGTCTGGTTCCATTGGCATCCAATCTATTGGCATCTTGCCTAACGGTACACCTGTAAAGTATAATAGAAATAGATTTCCCCATTTCTTTCTTTTTATTAAAATATCAAAGGCCAGCGATATATTGAGACCAGTCGTGGCGCAGGGGCACAAAATGTGACTAAAAACGCGTCTAGTTGTGGGTTCGATCCACACTCGAGGAAATGAAATATTTATTTAAATTAATATCATCTCTTCGCTCTGGTGTTGAGGCAAAGCGCGGCCTTGAGTTTCGCCACTCAACATGCAATGCCTCCAGAATTTCGCAGTAAGGGAGGAACGTAGTGTCTTAACACTGGGTTCCCTCTGCTACACTGCTGTATGCGGGATATAGCGTGAAGCTGATTTTTTAAATTTAATATGTCAAATATTGATATATTTAGAGGCATTACCTCTATAGAAATATATTTATTGTAATGTGAATAGATAATAATAATTATTATTTTTAGCACGTCACTCATATTGTACCTACATTATTTTGGTTGTTTTGGTATTTTTTTTTATGTATTTTACTAACTGTAATTAATATCTACACATTTTCATAAGTTATTATTATATTTTTATATTAATGAAAATAATATTAGTAGATATTAATTTCAGTATACACCTGCAAACTTAAGTTTGTCGACTTTATAAATTCTACTTCCCGTTGACCTACAATCTTGAAATCAGTACGGGACTAGCACTTGACCAATTTTTTATAATCATGCTGAGCTATAATTATGCCTGTAGTTGTGATGAACAATGTGAAATGTACTTCAATGAGTTTTAAAATAATTATATGATTTTTTTAATTATATGCCATATTGTATGCCAGGTTAGCCTGCATAATAAATAAATAAAAAAACCTACATCAGTATTGCTTCTTATTTAGTTAAATATGACAAAAAGTGACAGACCTTCAACGGAGAAAAAGTCACCCTTAGAAAAAGTGGCATGAATCCCAGAGTACACTCCACTCCAAGATACTCTTTTGCTCTTCATTTCGTTTCTCATGGCCGACTCTATCGCAGTAGTTATTGGTGATGCTAGAACAGAACCTTTACAGGAAGAAAGCAAATTTTAAATAGTTTGTTAAAATCACAGAGTTCTCCATCTTCCGGGCCATTGCGTGTTAAGTGGCGGAACTCAACGCCACATATTATCTATAATCATAAATCATTTAAGGCCAATCGTGGCGCAGGAGCACTGGTGTGCGACAATTTGTGGGTTCGGTTTTCACTTGAGGAAATTAAATATTTGCTATTTTCATTTCTTTACTCTGCCAAGCGCGGCGGTTAGTTCCGCCACTCAATATGTAATGTCTCCAAAATAAGGCGGAAAATGCGAAACGGAGTGTGTTAGCACTAGGTTCCTTCTGTATACCACGCTGTGCGCGAAATATAACGTGAAACTGATTTGTTTTATTAAGAGTGCTTGTCTCGATATCAAGATACCTGGGTACGAATCCTGCTATGCATAATTTGTGAAAATTAAAAATCGTTACCTTCTAGATGGCATCTTAGCCAAGCATCCTGGAAAGTTGCTGGCACTCTGTGTAGTTTCATCCACCCAAACGCCTCAGGATGATAATTGTAGTCATATCTGATGAAATTTCCATCTGATATGTAAAAAAATCCTCTGTTAATGAGTGACAGACAGACAAACGCACAGATACAGCTACGGGGCTTTGAAATTTGAAAGTTGGCCTGTAAGTAGGTTAGGGTGTGTATGGGAGTAGTAAGAGAAGATTTCACGAATGGCACCAAATATTCAAGTACAATCATTAAATTTTAAATAATTCAACGCTCCGTTTACGGCCGCAAGCTTAGCCACGAGTCCTGCGGGGGGCGCCCTTGCCGCCGATATTGTCGTCGCAAGCAACCATGTGGTGCTTGCATATTCTCAAAATTATTGAATATATAAATGATTGAATTATATAATTTATGTTGTTATCCTATGGCAAAAATTGGAACGGAGTGTTCTAACACTGGGTTACCTCTGCCTATCCTGCTGTATATAGGCACGTGACATAAATTCACGTGTATCAAAGTTATTTAATTTTTAACCGACTTACTAAGCAATAGTATATAGGATATAGTTTAATTTTGTTAAAAAAAAAAAAAGAAAGATTTTATAACTTTGAAGTCGCTGTCAAGCTAATGCTACAACAACCTTACTACAATATCGAATTACTAAACCTGTTTGTTTTACTTGGCACCGACTTTAAAATTATAAAATCGTTCTTTAATTATTTTTTTTTATAAAGTAATATAGCTTTATGTTGAGTAAATTTATTTTATACTTTTTAGTTTGTTTAAAGTCGGTTTGTTTTTTGTTAAAAATTAATTTTGAATTAATCAACAAAGAAGTAACATAGGCATTTACATAAAGAACAAAATTATTCTATTTTAAAGCATTTTCCACATTTTATAGATTAGTTATAGAGAAAAGATTTATGACACATTCTTAGTCCAATGTAACTGACCGCAGGAAAAGTGGGTTATACCGTATACAGCCTCAAACACAAATGGATTTTCCAACTCAAACAAAAAATAAACCAGTTTCTGAGATTAATGCACTTAACCAAACAAACTTTTCACTTTAATAATATTAGTATAGATAAAAAATAACCTCACCTACTAAAACACAAAACGACACTACGAATATTATTAAAAACATATTTAATATGTTACTTCGACAAGATCTTAAGCGCGTTTGAAACATATATGTAGATATTACTGTACAAGGAAAAAGATTTGTTTTTTTCTTTTCTTGTAGGTACAGGATTTAATACCAAAGATATGTGCGCATATTTTTAAGTTTGTAACAAAATCTTGCAAAAATTTTTACAATTCGGCCTTGAGACCATAATAGCGCAATGGAACAATGTCTTTTGTAAAAACGATGGTAGTGGGTTCGTTTCTCACTCGGAGGAATATTTTTTTTTCGCTTCCCTCTCTAGCGAAACAAGCGTAGTGTAAAAACCACTGACTACGACAATCAGTAGTTTTTGCGGAAAATCTTAACTCTAGGTACATACGTACAAAGTAGGCAGTACTTTGCTTTAATTGGGATGTAAGAATTAATCTACTAAATTATTTTAATAATCAAATAATCACCTTCACACTGTATCCCGCACACAGCAGGGTAGGCAGAGGGAACTTAGTGTTATGACACTCCGTTCCCCACTTTCTGCCGAATTCTGGAGGCATTGCGCTTAACCTCGACACCAGAGCGAAGAAATGGGAATATAAATTTAAGTAAATATTACATCTCGAGCGGGGACCCACAACCAGTCGGTTTTACAGTCAAACTTTGTGCCACTGCTACGACGGGCCTCTTAAATTATGCGAAGGATTTTTATGCGGTTTTCACTAATAGATTGAGTGGTTTAAAAGAAAGGTTAATATTAATAACAAATGTATACTTTATTAGAGTAAAGCTGATGATATCAAAGATTTGTGATGTGAATTCAAAAATAAACATATTTTTAGCTTCACGCTATGTCTTACACATAGTAGGGTAGACCTAGGGAACCTAGAAACCTAGTGTTGGTTCTCCGTTCCGTATTCAAATACTTCCATTCCCCACTTACCGTCGAATTCTCTAAGCATTGCGTGTTGAGGGGCAGAACTCAACACGTTGCCTCGTTACAAGAGCAAGAAAATGAAAACATTAGGTAAATATTCCAATGCGAAATGGGAATTGAAGGCACACCCGTGACCTTCACAATCGCACGCTTGAGCTCCATACTTGAGGCCACGCCGGCCTCAAAAGATTATGATACTTAACTTAGCTTCCTGATGTATCCCTAGCGGGGTAGTCAGAGAGGACGGAGCGCCAAACGCTATGGTATTACGCTTAAAAATACTATAAGAAATCTCTAAATATATTAATGTAAACGTGACCTTACTATATAAAACTTGATAAAACAAGTTATGACAGCTTAAAGAGCAATCAACTAAAGTAAATCTAATTAAAATAAGAAACTTGTTTTTCCAGAATTACGAAAAAAATCATTTTCCATTGCTGGTCTGGTGCGGAATTGCACAGAAAATGGGGAACGGAAGTGTCCCAATGGAAACGGAGTGGGTTAACACTAGGTTCCCAGGTTCCCTCTGAATACCCTGCATGTGTGGGATATAGTTTAAAGCTAATAAAAATGCTGCACGCTCTTTACCACGTAACAAGGTAAACAGAGGGCACTAGTACTAAAATACTCTGTTCCCCGCGAGTAAAAATCGAACCCACAACCGTTGCGTTGTCAGATAGACGCTGTGCCGTGCCACTGGGCCACGACGGGCTTAACTCATTTTCTAATTATATATTTCTAGCTGATGCATTATTATTCCTTTTATCATATTTATTGTTTGTATATTTTCCTTATAAATCAATTATTTATGCATAATATAGGTACCTAAGATTTACATATTTATGGAATAACGTAGCGGGATTGACTGAATCATCTTCTAAACGTATTTTACTGAGGCTCAAGATACATGTCATTAGATGAAATATTTTTTATGGTTCCGTTCCAAGAGAAGAAACGGAACCCTTATAAGATCACTTTGATATTCATCTGTCTGTTTGTTCCGTTTGTAAAGACTATTGTTCTTTTTTTCTATGTTTAAAGATAAGAATTCATTTTATTTTGTTTAAAAAATGCGAAATTAAAATACCTAGAGGGTATCGATATATACTCGATAGTATATACTCGATAGTACTAAAAATCGAATAAATTGAAATTTACAAAAAGACATATCACAGATTAAATCACTGCAGAATTATATTTGTAGTTCATTTGATACAAAATGAGTGCACATGCCAGTAAATTTATATTTGTTAACTTTTATAACTCACGAACCTGCTTTGATCTGATATCATAAAACTGGTACGGAACCCTCGGTGGGCGAGTCTGATTTTCACTTGACCGGGTTTTTTTATTTCTCGAATAGGCTAGTAATGCAGAACAGAGTGACTCGTTAGTTGTCACTAGCCCTATCGATCTCTTAGTATCATAGTTGGACGATCGATTCGATTATATTGCTAGTTTGATTTATATTGATGACAAGAAAATCACGAAAATTTGTAGAAAAATGGGGAAAAGAGTGTCTGCACCAGGCTGTCTCTGCCTATCTGCCTATCCTATCTATATTATATATGCGATACATGGAATTTATAAAATACAAGCTCTTTGGCTTATTTTGAATGATGGAAGGACTCCGACCTCTTAAATTGCCAGTGATTTTGCCAAATACCCTTATATTACGGTCATTTTATTTACTGGTCTTGTCTCCTTCATTAAATTCAACATTTTCATTTCCTTAACCTGACAAAATAAGACAGACATCAAGGGTCAGGCTGCGGGTTCGATTCCCGCTCAAGGAAATGAAATGTTTAATAATAGAGAGATAAAATGAAAATTTCTCGCTCTGGTAAGCAGACAAAGCGCGGCGTTCCATACCGTTACTTAACACACGATGACTCCAGAATTCAGCGGAAATTAGGGAACAGAAGTGTCTTATTGAGTGTCTACACTAGGTCCCCAGGTTCCCTCTGCCTACCCTAATATGTGCGGGATATAGTGTAAAAGTATAGTAAGTAACATATAACAAATAACATAGTACAAAACAAAGTATATAGTAAAAAAAATAACGTAAAGCTATGGTCTGTCGCTAGTGGCTTATAAATTGAGTGCACATTACTTTATCTCTGTTAATACCAACCTCACATAGTTAGCACTAATTGCGGTAGTTAAGCATCGAACCTACACTCCTTTGTGCGGTGTATATTGTTCAGTTTTGTCAAAACAATAGGCCGAAATGTGTTGTTAAAGCCTCCAATGGAGCTTAACATTAGTTAAATGGTATGATATAAAGGAGTATATGTGAGGAGAATGCGAGAATAAAAAAAAAATTACATAAAAAAACGAGCTTCTCGCTTTATCCTGCATTACAAGATAGGCAGAGAAAGCTTAGAGTAAGGAAACTCTTCTCCTCATTTTACAATGCGTCAAAACGTCCTCATTATTATAAATATTTAAAAGTAAACTTCCACCATTTATGAAAGATTTATTTGACCATTCCTCTAAATTTAAAATCGAACTAGTGACCTTTATCCTAGAAAAGAATTCCTCTCAGTCATCTTATTACTACTAAGACAATGGGGCAGGTCGTGTTAACTGACCCGTCTTTTATACTCCGATGCTTCTCCAAAGGATATCTTAATGTACGGCATTTGGATTAAATTCTTTAGATAAATTGTTAATTAACTCCATAGTAGTTTAGTTGGTGTCAATTGTGTGTTACACGATAGTTGTAGGTTCAATTTTCAATAGTATATTTAAGTTATTTTTCTTTTTGTTAAGGCTTTTTATTTGATTTCCAATTGGGAGAAATAATTATTTTCATGTTTACGCTCTGGTAACAGGACAAAATACGGCGTTGAGCTCCGTCATTCAACAGGCTGTTTTATATCAGAGTAGTTTGGTGAGACAAGACGTCGTGTTGATATGCGCCACCTAATCTTTAACATCACTAGAGTGGACGGAAAACGCGCTTGGTTCTTACTGCCACTTCATTTGCGGAAACTGGTAAACCTAACTAATATAGTAGTGTACTATTGAATCAGCTTCACGCTGTATCCCGCACACAGCAGGGTAGGCAGAGGGTACCTAGTGTTAAGACACTCCGTTGTTCCCCACTTTCTGCCGAATTCTGGAGGCATTGCGTGTTGAGTGGCAGAACTGAACGCCGCGCTTTGCCTTGCCACCAGAGCGAAGAAATGAAAATATAAATAAGTAATAGTGTGCTATTGCTAAAAATAAAATAGCTTTACGTTGTATCAGGCACATAGCATCGTAGGGAAAGGGAACCTGGGAGCCTAGTATTAGGACACTCCGTTTCCCACATTCCGCAGAATTCTTGAGATAGTTTGTGATAGTTAGAAAAAGAGTGGTTGTCGTCATCCCTACACGACTGGATACTGAACTCAATTTAATTATTTTTTTTATCTTAAAAATCCTAAACAACTAAAAGAGATTCCAAATAATAATTTTTGCCACGTATTTAATATTTAGTATACAAGTTAACACCTAGCGAGTGTATGAATCATTCCACTCGACTGGGCCAAGTTGAGGGTTAAAGGAGCCATTCTAACGTCTATAAATCATGTCAGATAGTGTAAAGCCACTTTAAGCTATTTTGTAGGAATATTCAAAATATACACTATTAAGGGTTAGTTAAGGCCAGCCGTGGCGCAGCGGCACGAAGTGTGACTGGAAAATCGACTGGTTGGGGGTTCGATCCCCACTCGAAGAGATGAAATATTTACTTAAATTTACATTTCCATTTCTTCGCTTTGTTGTCGAGTCTAACCGTGGCGTTGAGTTCTGCCACTCAACACGCAATGCCTCCAGAATTCGGCAGAAGGTGGGAAACGGAGTGTCTTAACACTCGGTTCCCTCTGCCTACCCTGCCGTGTGCGGGATACAGCGCTGAAGCTGAAGGATTAGTTTATACTTTTCGATTATTTTTCTATGTTAAAAGCACACACCCGTCACGGTGACAGTCACACGCTTGTGTGTGTCCGATTCTAATTTGAGGAAATAGAATATTAAATATTTTCATTTCCTCGCTCTGGTAACTAGGCGTTAAGTTCCACCACGCAACATCGGCATAAATTCGGGAACTGAAATGTCTTAATGTGAACGGAGTGTCTTAACATTTAGATGTTCCAGGTACCTTCTGCCTACTCTCTATGTACGAGATATAACATGAGCCAAAAAAAGAGAGAGCAAAATATCTTCCATCGTCGGAATAAATTATTACTATTTTCTAGCACTAGTAAGACACGCGCGGCGTTAGGTTCCGCTACCAAACACGCAATGTCGTGAAAATTGTGCGGCGAGTAGGCAATGGAGTGTCTCTACATTACGTTCTCTCTGACTCTGGATTATCATAACGTCTATCGCAAAATGTGAAATTAAACGTGACAGGTTGTGGGTTCGATTCCCATTCGAGAAAAAAATATATTTAGTATTATCATTTTTTCACTTTGGTATAGAGGCAAAGAGCAGCATTGAGCTCCGCCCTTCAACATTCAATGTTTCTGGAAGTTGTTTAAAAATGGGGAACGTAGTGTCTTAATACTAGGTTCCCTCAGCATATCCTGATACATGCGGTATAAAGCGTAAAACTGAAAAAAATATATATATCCAATGAAATGCAGATGAAAGGATTTAATAATGCTACCAAAAATTAACTTTTATATTAAAATTTTGATTGAAACGTATATTTACGTATTTTACGTACAAATTTAAATGTATTTTGTTTGTAAGCATTTTTGTGTTCGTTCCATTGGAATTTCTGCAATTGTGATCGTTGAACGGTGTCCGAAATGAAATATACGTTTCTAATTTGCTAGTTTAAAAGTCCAAACCGCTATTGATAATGTATTGGTAATTCTGAAAAGCGTTCCAAAGTTTTTATTGTTATAAGAGTGTCCTTAATGTAATTACAAAGGAATTATATATGACACTTGATTTTTTTTATCTTTCAGCTTCACGCTGTATCCCGCACACAGCAGGGTAGGCAGAGGGAATCTCGTATTAAGACACTCTGTTCCCCACTTTCCGCCGAATTCTGGAGGCATTGCATTCTGAGTGGCGGAACTCAACGCCGCGCTTTGCCTCGACACCAGAGCGAAGAAATGGAAATATAAATTTAAGTAAATATTTCATCTCCTCGAGTGGGGATCGAACCCACAGCCAGATTGTACAACCGACAGCACACTTTGTGCCGTTGCGCCACGACTGGCCTCTAGTTTCTAGTGTTATAGGAGTGTCCCTAATGTAATTAGTAATTATATATCACACTTGGCATACTTGGCTTTTATTTCTGTGTCTCCGAATGGGAACAGGGGTTCCATAGATCGCCATTTAACATGATAAATAGATTCGCATTTAATTTCACTTCATATCGCCTAAGAATAATCGGACGACCGTCTCTATATATCATTATATATGCATTTTTTAAAGACAGGCATCAATCAAAAAAACCAACCACTATACAAATAAGTATAACTCATATGGAGCGTGGGTCGTAACATCAATAGTCAATAAAATCTTTTTATTAAATTACTAGCGGCCCGCCCACGGCTTCGCCCGCTTAAAATACATGATTATTGATTTAAGCAGAATTGATTGACAACTATAATAAAATAAAATAAATAAATAAATCAGCTTCACGCTGTATCCCGCACACAGCAGGGTAGGCAGAGGGAACTTAGTGTTAAGACACTCCGTTCCCCACTTTCTGCCGAATTCTGGAGGCATTGCGTGTTGAGTGGCAGAACTCAACGCCGCGCTTAACCTCGACATCAGAGCGAAGAAATGGAAATATAAATTTAAGTAAATATTTCATCTCCTCGAGTGGGGATCGAACCCACAACCAGTCGGTTTTGCAGTCACACCTCGTGCCGCTGCGCCACGACTGGCCTCACACCCTATAATAGAATGACAAACAAATATAAAGACAACATACAACAACATATATAATATAAAGACAACTATAATGACTTCTAATATGATTTTTTGTTACTTTAATCTGTAATATTCTATTATGATTTTTTTTACGACATTATCGTAACTTCTGTAAGAATTTTTGATTGTTTCGAACTAAAAAATATGACCAATGTCGATATTTGATATTCATAAAATATACATAAAGCTAATTATTTATTAACATTACGTTCTTTTTACCTATGTTATGTTTTTTAAAGCTCTGTTAAATGTGCTGATGTCACTTAATAATTGTACTGCTTCAGAAACAGTCTTAAATGTAAAATTATTAATTTGGTTAAGGATTCATAATATTCTTTGTAAAATAACTGTAATGTTTGCATATTAACTCCTGTTTGCATATTATTAGATAAATGTATAATTGGTAAATATGTAGTTATTACAGAGTACACGTAGAAAGGATGTTTTTAGGCATTTTTATATAGATTTATTTCAAACGAACGAACGAACCAAAAAATCTATGTATTTACTTGATATTTCTTTGAAGATCGAATCGTTCTTTATCTCTGTGTTGAATTAATTACGATTTAAACTTTACTGTTACGATTTATGAAGGTAATCTCTACTAACAATTCAATTTTGTTTACTTAAAATAAATAAATCAGCTTCACGCTGTATCCCGCACATAGCAGGGTAGGCAGAGGGAACCTAGTGTTAAGGCACTCCGTTCCCCACTTTCTGCCGAATTCTGGAGGCATTGCTTGTTGAGTGGCAGAACTCAACGCCGCGCTTAACCTCGCCACCAGAACGAAGAAATGGAAATATAAATTTAAGTTAATATTTCATCTCCTCGAGTGGGGATCGAACCCACAACCAGTTGGTTTTACAGTCACACTTCTTGCCGCTGCGCCACGACTGGCATTGTTTACTTTATTGTATAAAATATTGTATAATAGTGCTTCAAAAATATATATTTTTATCAACAGTCATATAATCAAGACGTTTCGAATGTCATTCTTTAGCCAGGGTCATACCAGCGCGATTTTTATATAACATTCGCTGGCAAGCTAATGCCTTGAGTTCATTCAAATGACGATAACTTTTTTTTTAATGAACCGATTTTGATGAACCAAACTTTAGAACCTAAATTGAGTTAAAACAAAGCAATTGGTGAAATTTTCAAGTAAATCGGTTCAGTAGTTTCAGAGAAAAATGCGGACAACAATATGTCGACAGACAGACAGACAGACAGACAGACAGACAGACAGACAGACAGACAGACAAGAAATTCAAAAAAAATCTTTTTGCTTTCTATTAGTCTTTTTAAGTGTCCCTCTATCCATTTCAGTCAAAATTACTAAATGTACAGACAAAATATTTTTACTGTCTTATTATATATAGAGATGTGCAATCCGAGTATAGTACTCATAATATAGTATGAGTAATACTGTAAAAGCTCATGCATACCATACGAGTACATCTGATAAATGCGTTGCATTTGTTTTTGGAAACATACGTTTGGTATTTGAATATATTTACCAATGCTTTTAATATAATAGGGTAGGCAAATGGAACCTAGAGTTAAGACATTTCGTTCCCCACTTTCCACTGAATTCTGCAGGTATTTCGTATTAAATGGCAGAATTCAACGCCGCGCTTTGCCTTGAAACCAGAACGACGAGATGAAAATATTAAATATTACGTCTTCCCTAATGGGAATTAAACCCACAACCTGTCGAGTTACAGTCACACGCTTGTGCCTCTGCGTCACGACGGATCTCTATTAGGTTTCTTTATAAGATTGACTTGTCAAATCTAAGAACATAAATAATTATTACACCACGAAACTAGGCAGTTATACTTAGCTTAGTTGAAATACAATAATATAGTAACATCGAGCTGGTCTGATGATGGGGTCAGGACTTAAATATTAGAAGTCTTCAAAGATTACGTTATTATGACAAAATCGTGTAAATACATTTCATATATTATTTTAGCAATTGTCTATATCCATGTACAAATATAGATATATTTTAATTATTTTTATTCTTAAGACTCTGGTGCGAAAAGTGGGGAACAGGTTCTAAGCGGTAGGTTTTTTTTTTATGGAAAAGACAAGACAAACGAGCGTTCGGGTCACCTGATGGTAAGTGACTACCGCCGTCCACGACCAGACCAGACCAGAGGAGCTGCAGGTGCGTTGCCGGCCTTCAAGGTGGATTGAGCGCCGGAGCCCGGCATTACCTGATGCAAAACGCAGTGGCATAAAGCCACTACTTAATACCGGTTTTAAATGCCGGGGGTGGTAATGGTCTTTTCTAAATGCGAAATATCACTTAAAAATTTAAAAAAATCCTTGAATAACCTTTTTCCCTCTCGTATGTTTCGAACGCTATATACACAATCTAGCAAATTGTTATTCGACGCAGAACTGATGTATCGTTGATGTTGAAACGCAAATCTAAATTCATAGTGAAGTTGAAACTTATATTGCATATATTCATAATAAAAATCGCTTATTTTTTTGTTTATGCTTCAAAAAACTAGACATGTACATTCTGTGTAATGTATGTATTTATTTGCTTTTAAAATAACAAGTAACAGTTTACAAAAGCTAAAATCCACGCTTTTCTAAGTCAAGTGCTTCATTGTACGAGTATAAACTTGGAACTATTAAATGTATGAGAATAAACTGGATTGTTTTATTAGTATCTTCTGAAGAGTTCCTAGAGTCAGGTTCTGGCTCCATCATCACATCAGCTCATTGATACCAGAATATTGTATCATCACTGAAGCTACTATAATATAACTGCCAAGTTTCATTAGGATACAATCAATTATTACAAATGGTTCAAATTCTATACTATACTATACTATACTAGCTTCACGCTTTATCCCTAGCGGTCAGAGAGAACGGAGCGCCAAACGCTACGGTCTCTACATACCTCTTTCGCCTCGTCCACTGTCATTAACCTCTTCATACACGCCCTCCGGGGGTCCTCATGCTTTTTACGTGACCTTCCTCCAGTATCTTTGATACTGTGTTTTCGAAGGTCAACCGAGGTCTCCCCCTACCTCTCTTACCGCTCACTTTTCCATCATAAATCTTTTTTGCCATTCTTTTATCATTCATTCGTTTGACGTGCCCAAACCAGGTGAGCACGTTCTTCTTCATTCTCACCGTGACATCCTCGCTAGTACCTGCCATTCTGGGTACCTCTTCATTGCGGACTCGATTAGCTAAGCTAACTCCGCATATCCTACGAGGAGATCGCATCTCCACAGCATTCATCTTTCTTTCATTCTTCTTCTATAATACCCACGTTTCGCTGCCGTATAACAAAGTCGGTACCAAAATTGCATTGTGTACGGCCAAACGCGCATCTGCGGTGACGTTTCACCGTCTCATCAATGCAGCTAAGGCTCCGTTAACCTTGTTACCGGCAGCAATACGCCTTTCCACATCCATCTCGTATCTTCCATCTCTACTGAACATACTTCCCAAGTATACCACTTCATTCACCTGTTCTAATATCTTACCATTTACACTGATCTTGCATTCCGTCCTTTCTTCATCTCTTTCAAAAATCAGAACCTTTGTATTATTCACATAGTATATCGTGGTTTTGGGTACCATTATTATATCACAAAAATGAACAGAAAGCAGAGAAAGCGGAAAGATTTATCACAAGTTCGCTCATACCAACTCATGTACGCGGTTCTTGAAAATTATGTATAGATTCACCGTATTCCGCATATAAAATGGTAAGTTAAGAGAACCTAGAGTTAAGACAGTCTATTTCCTATGCACCACTCAAGTTATTTTCGATAATTGCGTATTGAATGGTTGAAGTCAACGCCCATCTTTCCTTTCGATTAATTAATTTTGCTTAGGTGGAATTCAAACCTATCACCGAAAATTACATAAAGTAGGAAAATAAATTTAATTTGACCAAAACATCACCTCCATACGTTTTTCCCTAAACAGAGAATCGGGTGAGCTGCAAATACAAATAACAGGCCTCTGGGCCCTCGAGTTATAAATCTTGAAAGATGAAAAAACTTCGGCCGATACAAAATTACTTTGGAAATTATAATTCTGTCATCGTCCTTGTTGAATTAACTTATTTTTTTTTATCATTTACCAACTTAAGCAAATCTTAAACATGTATGTTTTTTTGGTATTATCTTGCTTTTTCGTTCTGCTAAGACTAACCTCAAGCACTAGGGTACACCACCTTATGGCCTAAGATCCCATCGTTTAAAACTGTAGGGATTAGATTTTCTAATGAAACTTATATTTAAGAATGATACATGATAGTAGAATAGATTACACTAGGGTTGCCCAAAAAAATCCTGCCGCAATCACCTTTAATTAATGTTTTTCGTAACTCGTTTTTGGAGAAAATTGCACTCATATGTTTTTTATGTGAATCGCACATCATTTGAAAGACAATCGCATAAGGAATTGGAAAAACAATGGTTGCCAGCTCTCAGTCTGCCGCAAGTCCAAGGTTGCCTGGTTTAAAGAGGTTACTTAATGTGAATATTTGCACTCATGTGTTTTTTTAATGAATTATATATCAAATTAAAGCTTATTTTTTTGTCATCACTAAAACACATGGTTGCCTGGAAAATGGCTGCCGCAAGCAAAGGTTGCCATCATTCGAAATATTTTATTCTGATTCCGTTTGACTGAGAATAGACGATGAAATACGCGATTTGCCTTATGTTTTAAAGTAAAATATTATAAAATAGAAGGTCAATCTTAAAATTAATATTTATTCTAGCTGTTCACCTGTGAAATGATGATTTACAAAAAACTATTTAAACATGAAATCATCCTTATTTTTCCATTGAAATAATGAGTCTATGATATTAAGTCTTTGTTAAATCTGTTTTCTAGATATGAATACTCGTTTAAATCGTTATTTTAAAAAGACTAAATTATCATCTATATATATAAAACAAGTACCTGACTGACTGAGGGAAGACGCACGCACAGCCGCTGATGGTAGAAACGTGAAATTTGGACAGATGTTTTTTTTCGATTAATATAATATTTGAAATTCAGACTCCTAAAAATATTTCATTGAACACATGTTTCATGGTTTTTTAGAATTCACCCCGTAAGGGTTCAAATAAGCGGGCGAAGCTGCGCGCGCCCACTAGTATTAAATAAACGTTTACAAATATCGTTCTGTTATAAGGTATTAATTACATAATGTTTTCATAATATAATGTAGGTTGACAATTATTGCAGATATTTTATTTATTAATCAAGAAAATATGGAAAATTACCTCGTTATAAACTCTCAATCTCTCTCTTCGTCCTCAGAGAAAAATATATAATATTAAACATTAAATTTAATTATACTTATCAAACATTAATTATACTTACGTTTTGCATTAGAAAATAATTGAAAAATAAAAATCAAATCAGATTTACGCTGTATCCCGCATGCAGCAGGGTAGGCAGAGGGAACCTAGCGTTAAGACACTCCGTTCCCCACTCTCTGCCGAATTCTGGAGGCAATGCGTGTTGAGTGGCAGAACTCAACGCCGCGCTTTGCTTCGACACCAGAACGAAGAGATGGAAATATAAATTTAAGTGAATATTTCATCTCCTCGAGTGCGGTTCTTCTTTATATTTTTTTTAAAACAATGCACTTTTTGTAACAAGTGATAACCGTGCATTGTGTTACTATTTAAGAAAATGTTACTGTATATAAAAATCATTTTTTGGCGAAACAACAACATAATTTTACACTTCAGACTCATTATTAAATTCCACACACATTTTCGCACAAAAAACAGATCTTCATTTTTGTCATGTTAACTAAAAACGTCTTCACTCCAAAACGAAAGGTAAGTAAGTAAGTAATATGTTCAAAAACATCTCATTTGGCCATCTGCACTGTTATTGCATTTAGAAACAATACATCTACGAAAATAAAATTATTGCATTTTGTTTGCTTTGTATACCACCGCAAAATGTTTATCTATAGTAAAAAGTAGACAACTAATTGATATTTGCCGACTCCTGGTCATAAACCTTAAATAGCGTTTATTATTCGGCATTACTGTCGAAATTTCTTAGAATTTATTTGTGATAAATTAATTTTGTTTATTATAATTCTATCATATATATTTCTTTCAATGCAAATTCTTAAAAGTTGCGTGAGAAAAAAAAGATTGCGGCAACCGTTATCAAAAAAAAACGAGAAAAAAAAATCATACGAGCAGAGGACAAAGAGAGAGAGAGTATATTGAAATGTTATTTTCCATATTTTCTTAATTAATAAAAAAACTTACGCAATAATTGTCGCCCTTCATTATCTTAAGGAAACATGATGTAATTAATACCTTATAATAGATTGATATTTGTAAGCATTTATTTAGTTAGATAATTTAGTCGTTTTAAAATGATAATTTAAATTAGTATTAGTATTTAGAAAACAGATTTAGCAAAGACTTAATATCATGGGTTCATTATTTCACTTGAAAAATAAGGATGATTTCATATTTAAATAGTTTTTTGTATGTTCTTAATATGATTATAATCATCATTTAACAGGTAAATATCTAGAATAAACATTAATTTTAAGATTGACCTTCTATTATATAATATTTTAATTTAAAACATAAGGCAAATCGCGTATTTCATCGTCTATTCTCAGTCAAACAGATTCAGAATAAAATATTTCGAATGATGGCAACCTTTGCTTGCGGCAGCCATTTTCCAGGCAACCATGTGTTTTAGTGATGACAAAAAAATAAGCTTTAATTTGATATATAATTCATTAAAAAAACACAGGAGTGCAAATATTCACATTAAGTAAACTCTTTAAACCAGGCAACCTTGGACTTGCGGCAGACTGAGAGCTGGCAACCATTGTTTTTCCAATTCCTTATGCGATTTTCTTTCAAATGATGTGCGATTCACATAAAAAACATATGAGTGCAATTTTCTCCAAAAACGAGTTACGAACAACATTAATTAAAGGTGATTGCGGCAGGATTTTTTTGGGCAACCCTAGTGTAATCTATTCTACTATCATGTATCATTCTTAAATATAAGTTTCATTAGAAAATCTAATCCCTACAGTTTTAAACGATGGGATCTCCACCTATTATATGCAATGTTCTTTTCTGACCCAGCAATTTACTTATATTATCCTCTTATCATGTGTATTTTACTTTCACATTTATTAATATTTTTTTAATACGATTTCTCTTAGAGGTCAGTGTGACGCAGAAGCACAAGCATACGACTGTAAGCGCACAGTTGTAGGCTCAAGTCCAAATCAGGGGAATGAAATATACCTATATATTTTTTCTTTGCTTGAGGCGAAGAGCGGCGTTGAGTTCTATCACTCAACATGCAATACAATGAAAAGTGGGGAAAGGAATGTCCTAATGAAAATGGAGTGTCTTAACACTAGATTTCCAGGTTCCCTCTGTCTAACCTGCTGTGTGCGAGATACAACGTGAAGCTACTAAAACATAATAAAAAAATGATAAACATTAACATAAACTATGTGTGAATAAAAAATTACATATTTACCAGACCGTAAATGTGGCACAAAGAGAAAAATTTGGTGGAAATTAAACACATTAAATACATGTGTTTATATGTACGCTTGTTACATATTTATACTAAATTAAATGTATAAAATATTATGTTTTCACATCCGCGTCAGATCCTCGAAAATATTCAAACAAAATTAAATTACTTGCCTCCCTCCAGGGATTTACAAAAATAACATTATATTGTATATCTTCGTTACTCATTCGTATTTCTTTCCATTATTTTATGACTATAGCGAATTTAGCCAGAGAAAAAAGAGAGAGAGAAAGAGAATTAAGGCAGTTGCTTTTAGGCAACGGTGCCTTTTAAACATTAACTTGTTTGAATAATTATCTTTTAATGATTCATATCATCAAATTAGAAGGCCAGTCGTGGCGTATGGGGCATAAACGAGCGTATATAACCGCAACGGGTTGTGAGTTCGATTTCGGGAAATGAATCATTTACTATTTTCATTTCCTTGCTCTGGTAACGAGACAAAGCGCGGCGTTGAGATTCGCCACTCAACATGAAATGCCTATGGGGCACGGAAGTGTCCACTCTATTTTGTGCGACATACAGCGTGAAGAAAAAATAATAAATAATTAAAACTATGTAGTTTTAGTTTATTTTTTCTTCACAACTAAAAAGCAAACAAATGAATCTTCAAATATACTTAAATAAAATAATAAAATTTAAAATGTTTTTAATTTCTATTTGTTTATATGCAAAATATAGCATGAAACAAAAAATTACAAATGTTTAGTCCACAAAATATTGTCTTATTTATGCAAGATTATAATATCTTTCATCAAAACATCTTAAGGCGAAAAAATGTCTCCATTGTGACAATAACTTTATTATTATTGTTTTATTTATATCAAGTAACATAAATTATAACTCATTTTGTTAGTAACAGTAATAAAAAAATATTTGTAAAAACAAAAACCCCGACTGCATCATAGAAAATAACAAGCCCAATAGTTTATTAGGATTAGCAGTCGGGACCTCTTTAAATTATGCGGGGTTCCTGGTAAAGATTTTATTGATTGAAGAATTACTTATAGGTCCCGACTGTTAATCCTAATAAACTATTGGGCTTGTTATTTTCTATGATGCAGTCGGGGTTTTTGTTTTTACAAATATTTTTTTATTTTTCATTTTTTGTTAGAATTTATTATGGTAATGATAATCATGATATACCTTTTTGAAATCCTGAAATTGAGTTCTTGAATTTGATACCCATATTGTAGTATTCAAAACCAAATTTTTTTTTTTCACTAAGTCCAATGGCGTACCACAGCCGCCATGATTATTTTTTACTAACGTCACCTATCTAAGAACACTTGGGCTGCTAATACGAATCTAACGACACCTCAAATATGTAAATCCGTTCAGCGGCTCTGGAGATACGAGGTAATAAAGAATATTACATACATACAAGATACGCGCGAAAAACATAACCCTTCCTTAGCAGTCGGGAAAAAGCTTAAATGTCTATGTTAATATTTAAGTTGCTTCTCCATCCCACTCGAAATGGAGCAACAATTTTTTTTTTTAGCTTCACGCTGTATCCCGCACACAGCAGGGTAGATAGAGGGAACCTAGTATTAAGATACTCGGTTCCCCACTTTCTGCCGAATTCTGGAAGTATTGCGTGTTGAGTGGCAGAACTCAACGCCGCGCTTAACCTCGATACCAGAGCGAAGAAATGGAAATAAATTTAGGTAAATATTTCATCTCCTCAAGTGGGGATCGAACCCACAACCAGTCGGTTTTGCAGTCACACCTCGTGCCGCTGCGCCACGACCGGTCTCTCGGAAATGGAGCAACAATGGTTTACATCTACACAATCTAATCTATTAGAGATCATATTTAGGATGCTGTTGGAGCTACCCCGCAGTCTTTGTATTAAGGAGCCACATCTTTTTCGCATAGTAGCGAAGAAACAGTTAACTCGGGCTGTCGCGAACATCCCCGACGCGCTACAGAAACGAGGCAGCCCCAGCAGCACTCTAAATGCGTCATTGTATTGAACCCGAAGGGCGCTGTAAGATACTAAATGTTCAAAATCACAAACCAACAAATTTCATGACTTTACATATTGAGGTGAAATTCGAGAGATCCAAACGAGGAGTTGAACTTTGTTATTTTAGTAACTTTTACTGAGGAATGCGGTAGAATGGTTTAGAAACACTGTTTTTTTCTATGAGGTCAAAAGAATAAATGAATTTTATTTGTGAAAACGAAGCTTTTCACTAAAAATAAAAGATATACAATTTTTTTGTGTCACGCCGACATGACATGGTAAATAAAGAGAACCTGTGAACCTAACGTTAAATAAAAAGACGTTACCATTAAGACACTTTTTTCCGATTTACATTCCGATTTACTGCCTGTTTTTTCGATTTCCGTCTAATTTTGGAGGCATTGCAACTTGAGTGGCGGTTACATGAGCGGGGAATTGAAAATATTAAATATTACATTTACTCAAGTGGGAATCTAACCCACAACCTATTACATTTACAGTCATATCCTTATGCCGCTACGCCACGGTTGGCTTTATTTTTAAAAGAAATTAAAAGTCTTAACACTAGGTTCCCAGTTCCTTCAGTATGCGCGGAATATAGCGTGAAGCTAAAAATACCTATAAAAATTTCAACTTAGCTTGATGAGAACGTATTGTCTAACGCCAAAGGGCTTGGACAGTTTCCAAGAGCGCGGATTCAAATCCCGCTACTTTCAATTTTTATACATTTTCTAAAAACACTATTTATCTTCATTTTTCTATTCTGATAAAGCAATGTTTGGCATTGGGTTTCATCTTCAAAGTGGAAAGTTGAGAACCGCTAAAGAGTTTATTTGGTTGAAAGCACTAATCTCAGGAATTTCTGGTTCGAAATATTATTTTTTTGTATTGGACATAAGGAGAGGCAATAGATTATATAATTTCGATGGAACCCACTGCCTATCCTTGCGGTCAGAGATATCTCTCTGAATTTAAATGTGTGTATTTATTGCATTTTAACCCTTATTTTCCCTTCGACTACTAATAAATATTCCACCCCTTTGTTAGAACTAACCATATTAAAAGATAACAAACTAATTCGATTAGTTAAAATAATCTATGAAATGTCAATATTATCATTCGCCCCAAAATGGTTATTAAAATTTGTTTACTCACTATTTTCCGAAGCTTTAAAGTTTAAAGTTTATCTAAATTTCGCTTAAAATGAGATTAAACATTTTGTAATTGTTCCGTTACTCGACTTTGATTGATGTTCGTTGAAGTGAAATATATTTGCTTTTATTACAATATTTGTGCAAGCACAGTTTGTAATTTGGGATTTAAATGTGAGTTTATTAAGTTCCTTTTATTAAATTTACCCGGCCTCACGATGTATCCTGCTTATAGCAGGCTAGGCAGAGGGAACCTACAGTTAAGACACTCCATTCCCTACTTTCAGCCAAATTACAAGACTTTTAGTGTTGGTCGATGAAATTTAACATTGCGCTTGTGTACCAGAAAGATAAAACAAAAATAATTTAAGTTATAATCATCCGCCAGATGTCGCTGGATGCGGGAAGCGCAGGACCCATTGTCCTGAAAATGCTAGAAGGTCTTTACTGTGTGCTAAAGGCTAGGGTGGTGATGATAAAGATAATCATTCTCATGATTGCGGATCGAACCCATCAAAACCGTGGTGCCATGAACATATATTTACAACAGTTTCTGCTATATTTGAAGTAATTATTAACGTGTTGTTTCCCTAAACCAGCCAATTAGCGCAATTATAATAATATTGTGGTAACTTTGAGAGCGATCGTTCATTTACTCTGTGGGTATATCCAGTAAATAGATAATAGACTTGTACTTCAACTAAAAAAAATTTACTATATTTAAATTCTTATACACATATCTCTTACGGTTGGGAACATTGGGACGTATTCGGAGTATCGTTTTACTTCATCCATAAAAGTGAAGCTGATTCATAAAAGTAATTGAATCCAGAACGGATGGACAATATAAAAAATATATTTTTAGCTGTAGACAGGCGGAACCTAGTTACCTTAACCTACCACTGATCAATTTTCAAGATATTGCGTGTTGAATAGCGAAACTCGCGCGTTATTTTTGTAGTAGAGAAAGGAAATTATTTATTTTTTTGCATAGTAGTAAGCCCAACCATCGTCTATTAAAACTTACTTACAGAAAAATTAAGTCGTAACTGTTTTAATTTACATTCTCTGCCATCTATATTACTCCAAGAAGAAGAATATAGACCCTAAGCATAATGTAAACAACATAAAAAATAATATTCCTATAGATCCATATATACATATATCCATATAACCTCTGTAACCGAAACTATCGGATATCGAAACCAATAAAGTATTATTTATATGTATATCCATATTTCTATCCTGATCCAAAATGTTACATTCGCAACATCCGTAAAGTCATTCGTATAAGATTGAAATTTTATGTTTCAAGACCTTTTAAATTAAAATTAAATTAGCTTCACGCTGTATCCCGCACACAGCAGGGTAGGCAGAGGGAACCTAGTGTTAAGACACTCCGTTCCCCACTTTCTGCCGGATTCTGGAGGCATTGCGTGTTGAATGGCAGAACTAAACGCCGCGCTTAACCTCGACACCAGAGCGAAGAAATGGAAATATAAATTTAAGTAAATATTTCAACTCCTCGAGTGGGGTTCGAACCCACAACCAGTCGGTTTTGCAGTCACACCTCGTGCCGCTGCGCCACGACCGGCCTCAACCTTTTAACACAAATATTTGCAATTTACAATATCGATCATCGATGTCAAATAATCGAGTAAGTTCTATATTAGAATCGCGGTGTTAGATTCCGCCACTCAACATGCAATGTCTCAAAAAAGTAAAATGTTGGAAAAAGAATTATTTTAACACTAAGGCAGCAAGATGGGCAGAGGTTCGTTCCTTTCTCTAATGTTAAAACACCCCGTTCCCAATTTACTTTTTTACTTTTTTGCAAATATTTGTTAGGTCTTGAGACCTTAACAAACATTTGCTACTTACAATATCGATAATCGATTTCATATCGAGTAACTTATTACATAGACTTTAAATAATTTGAGAACCTATCTATTGTGGTAGAACCCACTGTTTAATCGCCCTAAGTAAATGTTGACAAAGTTAAATGCGAGGTCGATGCGAGGCGAGGTCGTATGGCCGATTAGAGTTACTCCAAATTCGGACATTCGCTCAATGTCTAATTCTAACTCTTTACTCGAGACTTAATAGGTATAAATGCTCATATTATAAAGCTGAATAGTTTTTTTGGTTGAATGCGCTATACTCTGTTGGTTAGTATTGAAAAAAACCTTTTGTGTCGGATAGTCTATTTTTGAGGAAGGTTTGGCTGTTAGAATGTATCATCTTAACTTTGGATGTGACTCACAACCATTACGTTGGCTGGCTGGCTTGGAACTCAACGTGATGCTTTGCATCGTAACTTCATCGTACTTCTATTTCATCACCCCGAGTAGGAATGTCTAGGCACTAAGTTTTCAGGTTCCTCCTTTTTTTTGTGCCTTTCTTAGTGCACGCCCCAAGGAACATGATAAATCAACGTTCTATCTCGCGTAGTTGCAGTTGCGGCCAATACCTATTATATACTCTCTCTCTTAAATTAATAATTAATCTCTTTAGCTCCCAAATTCACTAGCACCCAATTCTAATTAGGCGAGATCTCTCGTGTTTTGCATGATTTGTTAACCTTATCTGGGTAAATGAAGATGACTTGGTCCCAACGCAAATCATCTTATTTAGGTCACCATTTGCATTTCCCTCTGAACGTTTCATGTGATGAATGCTATAATACAGACATACATTGAAAATATTAAAAGTAATTTAAAAACAATTATTTTCAATATATGAGGTTATAGCGACGGAACGGGACAGTAGATAGCGAAGTGTCATGCCACTAGCTTCTCTTTGTCTATGTCTAAATAAATACAAACACACGAAATATATATAATATTTCGTGTGTTTGTATTTATTTACCTAAAAATATATATTATTATATACGATTGGAAAGAAACAATTAAAATTTAATATTATTTCCACGCATTAATAACGAGGCAAAGCGCGGCGTTGAGCTACACCACTCAATTCAATGCCTTCAGAATTTGACGGAAAATTGGGAACAGAATATCTTAATGGGTACGGAGTATCTTCACACTAGGTTTTCTCTACCTATTCTAATATATGCGAGATACAATGTGAAGCGCTCACAGTCATTGCGTTTATAATCAAATGCGTTACGACAGTTTCTATTTTTGTTAGCTTTACTCACATATCAAAATAGGAGATCTGAGACCTAGTGTTAAGACTCTCCGTTCCAATTAAGACACACACATCAAAAGTCCAAGACCATAAACAATTGCTAAAGAATCGCATGTAAACTCCTAAGGCACGTACGCTATATATATTAACATTGAGCCGAGCGGTCTTTACGACCTCATAACGTAAGAGAAACTTGCAAATACGTAACCTAACTTTAGTAGTAATATATTGAAATTTCCAATATCAGTTATTTTATTTGTTTTAGCTTTAATTGAATTTGGTCAAATATTTAATTTTTTATGTTATTTTTGACTTAAAGCCAGTCGTAGGGGCACAAGCGCGCGTATGTAAACAAAACAGCGTAAAGGAAACGGACTATCATAATACTAGGTTCCCAGGTTCCTTCTGTCTAAGAACATATAGGTATTATCGAGAACAAAATACTAATTAAGGCCAGTCGTGGTGCAGGACCACAAAGTGTGGCTGTAAAATTGATTGGATGTGGGTTCGATCTCCACTCCAGGAGATGAAATATTTATTTAAATTTATATTTTCATTACTTTTTTTAGAAACGTATAAAAATCCGAACGTAGCAGGATGGGAACCCGCGCTTCTTGGAAACCAAGCGTTCTAACTGTTAAGCCATACGTTCTCATCAAGATACGTTAAAAATTTGACGATTTATTTATGTTGTATGGGCGCAGTGACCCATGTGTGTAACTATAAACATGTCTATTGTGGATTCGATTCCTCTCGGAAGAATGAACACTTAATAAACATATTTTGAATTCAGTCAGTGAGTGTAGATTGCACTGTAATGAAATAAGGTTCTCTCTGCCTAGGGTAGGCATTTGTGGCTTTGCGGAATAAAGCGTGAAGCTGCAAAACACAATCTATACTTATAATAAATCTGTAGAAAAGTCGTTTCTGTACATTGAAAATATTTAAGAAAAAATTAGCCAGGGTGTTAAAGGATAACTAACAGAATCCATTTCCAACATTTTTGGAATTTTTGTCTGTTTGTCTGTTTGTCTGTTTGTCTGTTTGTCTGTTTATGTGAACACGTATCACGTAAAAAGTACACAATAAATTTAAGCAACTTTTATACATAAAAATTACAAATAAATCAAGGTAGGTTTTAGTCTTTATTTCATTGTAATCGCTTCACTCTATCAAAAGATATAAGTATTTAAGTTTTCAAGACGTTAAGATTTGAGATAATAAAAAACGACACAAGTAACGCTATCTATTGACTAATAGTAGGTACTAACGAATCTTGATAACGCAAAAAACGTTCTGTGGAGTTAAACACTAATTACGACGGGAGGAATATTAATCATTTTAATACTAAAGAATATTAATCATTTTAATACTAAAGATATAAGTATTTAAGTTTTCAAGAAGTTTATATTTGACATATTAAAAAATCGATACAAGAACGCTATCTATTGACCAATAGTAGGTACTAACGAATCTTGATAACGCAAAAAACGTTCTGTGGAGTTAAACACTAATTACGACGGGAGGAATATTAATCATTTTAATACTAAAGAATATTAATCATTTTAAATACTAAAGATATAAGTATTTAAGTTTTCAAGAAGTTTATATTTGAGATATTAAAAAATCGATACAAAAACGCTATCTATTGACCAATAGTAGGTACTAACGAATCTTGATAACGCAAAAAACGTTCTGTGGAGTTAACCACTAATTACGACGGAAGGAATATTAATCATTTTAATACTAAAAAATATTAATCATTTTAATACTAAAGATATAAGTATTTAAGTTTTCAAGAAGTTTATATTTGACATATTAAAAAATCGATACAAGAACGCTATCTATTGACCAATAGTAGGTACTAACGAATCTTGATATTCTCTTCCATACGCGTAACGCTATAGTGATAGTGAATTGTGATGGGATCTTAATAGATGGCGCTGTGCATAAAAGAAAATATAGTTTGGAAAGGTTACCGCTACACTTTATCAAAAAATAATGTACTTAAAGTTTTAAAGATATTTATATTTGAAAAAAAAAAAGAAATTATTAAGAAATAAATTATTATATTGTTGAGTTATTATCTGCTTAACGTTAATTACGTCATGTAAGTGTAATCTATACTTATAATAAATTTAACATAACATTGTAATATTTTTCTAACAATGCTCGAATGGTTACAGTTCAATTGTAAGTCCAAAAGAATGACTTTAGAAACGTCTTATTTATTTGACTGTTGATAAATTTACGTATTCTTAAAGTACAATTGTTCATAGTACTAATTATAAAGTAAACTACATTAAATTGTTGGTGAAGATTACCTTCGTAACAGTCTAGCTTAATTCGTAATTATTTAACACAGTGATAAAGAATGATGAATTCAAAGAAATATTTTGAATAGGTTCTTCAGTCCGTTCGTTCGTTTATGTTATTAATATTTTTTTAAGAAACGTATAAAAAAATAACTTTTGGGAGCAAAAACGTGCTTTCTACGTATATTCTGTATATCAATTATATATTTAACTAATAATATATGTTACTAATTTAAAAACTGTACAGGAGCTAGATAAGTTATTTTGCAAATAATATCGTGAGTACTAATCCAAATCAATTAATTATTAGTTAAGGCTGTTTGTAATATCTATATTTCTTAAAAGAGTAATCATGTAATTCAAGCGGACAAAGCCGCGAATAAATAATAAAATTATCGTTGTAAAATAAAATACAATTTGTCAAGAACGACGCACGCACATTTTTTTTTTTTTATCAAAGGGAGACCGCCGCATACGCCTCATTCCGAAATCGAGCTGTAGGTTTTGGCGGCAAAGTTCAAAGTTCTAAAATCTAAAGGTTTTAGTAGTATTTTTGTAGTAGTATGTGTTTACGTTATTGGTATCAAAGCGTAACTGCCTCACACGAAATATAGATATGATTAAACATCGTGAAATGAAAAAAAAAAACTTACGTCTACACTGTTGCTTAAATTCTTTAGGTATGGAATTAAAATATTTTACCTATATGCTATTTCCGTAAAAGGAGCGCTGACGCGCTTCTCTTCTGTTCTTTGTTAAAGGCCAAAGTTGTGGCTGCAACGCGACTGGTGTGGGTCCGATCCCCACTTGGAGGATTGAATTATAATTTAATAATATTTTCATTTCGTTTAATAATATTTTAATTTCGCACATCAGTCGCACATTATACGCAATATCTTAATCCTTACATTACAACATAATCTCATAATCTTACGCATAATCTTTACCCTGCTAAAGGCGGGATAAAGCGTGGATCTGGTTTTGACTTTGTGTGAACCGATTAAAATAAAGTCCAGTCCAGTTGAGGCCAGTCGTGGCGCAGCGGCACGAAGTGCAAGCACTCGAGGAGATGAAATATTTACTTAAATTTATATTTCCATTTCTTCGCTCTGGTGTCGAGCGAACGAGAACACGAAAGAACGAGAACACGCAATGCCTCCAGAATTTGGCAGAAAGTGGGGAACGGAGTGTCTTAATACTAGGGTTCCTCTGCCTAACCTGCTGTGTGAGGGATACAGCGTGAAGCTGATTAAAATAAAACTAATATTAAATTGCCAAAATGCACACAAAAAAGGATTTAAATCGGTTAAGCCGTTTCTGAGATTATCGTGAACAAATTCACAGACAAACAGACAAACTGACCAAGTTCTATTACAATGTTAATTGTAATATCTTCCATGTACAGCCACCGATGAGTTAGGATTTTATTGTAAGTATCGATAAGTTGTGTTTTTATTTCAAAAATTCAAGTGAAGATTCTCATGGGAGGTACGAAAATGCGACCTAAAGTTTTAATAAATTTGTCATTAAAAATCTTCATTGCGTTGCAAATATACATTATAGGTATATCAAAACACGAACATAATTCAGTGTGTTAATTAAATAATTTTGTGGTTTAAGCGGGCGAAGCCGCGAGCGGGTCGCTAGTATATTATAAAAATATTAATGAAAAATTTTTTGAAATACTCAACGATGGAGGTGAATCAAGATGTTGTAAAATATACTTTACTTTGTTACTTTCGAATTTATATTAATAATATATGGACGTTGACCAACTAAAAATATTTCTCATACAAATTCTTTAGCTTTTTCATAAATGGTCTTATAGTTTAAGAGATACATAATATTAAACATAAAACTAAACATTGAATGAGAATTACTTAAATACACTTTATTTGAACTAACAAAATGAACAGTGGTTCTGGCGTACGAAATAGAATTGCCAAGTAGTGGCAAATTAGTAAGACTGTCTACAAACTAGGTCACAGAGCAGCTTGTTCATTTGAAATGCAATAATTAATTTTAAGATATTTGAACCAAATTCCAGTTATAAAAGCATAGATAGAGGTCAATCGTGGCACAAGCGCATTAAGTGTGACTGTAAATACGATTGGTTGTGGGTTCGATCCCCACTCGAGGAAATGAAATATTTATTTAAATGTATGTTTCCATTTCTTCGCTCTGCAAATACCTAACATGCAAATACCTCTAGAATTCGGCGGAAATTGGGAAACGGAGTGTCTTAACACTAGGTTCCCTCTGTCTACCCTATTGTGTGTGGGATATTGCAGAAATTTAAAAGTTTGAACAAAATCGTTGCGTGATTTCAGCAACATGCTTTTCCTCGCAAAGGAGTGTAGGTAGAGGAAGCCCCCTCGCTCCACCCAAAGGTATTCTATTCCTTATGTCTTTATGTAATATTGGCTAAATAATCTCTATCTCTATCTCTATATATAATAAAAGGATAGAAAAGTCAATTCTGTACATGAAAGATATAAAAAAAATAAAAATTAGTTCGGTTTATATGTCGATTATAGAACCTAAAAAACCACTCAACAGAATTCTTGTCTGTCTGTCTGTCTGTCTGTCTGTCTGTCTGTCTGTCTGTCTGTTTGTTTGTTCGTCAATCACGCAAAAACTACTGGACAGAAATTGATGAATTTTTGCATGGTATTAGCCTAGGGTCCCAAGATACATTTTTTTTAGGTTTCATTCCGAATTTCATTATAGTTTTATTTAAAAAAAATAAAAACTGAAAAATGTAAATTACTTAAAATATCGATAACTACTATATGAAATTAAATTATTTTTAGCATGGTAATAGTTCAAAACTTAATGCAACTTATAGAATAGTTTTTATCATAGAGTACAAATAAATTTTACCAGAAAAAATAACATAATTATATTTTTTAATAAAAAAAAATGACTTCTTCAATTTCAATCGGATTTCATACTCTGAACTTAACCAAACTTTCACCAAACTACCCTTTATGTGTACCCTTTCTAATAAAAAAGAATCATTAAAATCGGTTGAGTTGGTATTGAGTTATTCTTCCATTTGTCTCGCACATACTTAACGTAATTTTGAGATTTATATGATTTTCTCATAGATACCATTGTCAGAAATGAACTAAATTAAAATAAGACTACACGGGACGCACTAGCTTCCAAATAAAAAAAGAATCATCAAAATCGGTTCACACAGTCAAAAGTTCTGAGGTAACAAGAATAAAAACTACAGTCGAATTGATGACCTCCTCTTTTAAGAAGTCGGTTAATAGAAATTTGACATAATTAAATTACGATTATTGTATTTAACCACACTTTAAAAGAAGAAAGTAAATTGAGGCCGTTCGTGGCATAGGGGCACAAAGTGTAAACTGGTTGTGGGTTCTATTCCCACTTGAGGAAATTAAATATTTATTTAAATTTATATTTCCATTTCATCGCTCCCGACTTACGCTACCCCGTTTTATCGGAGATACGCGATTTGTTATTTTGATTGCCGCGCATCGGCTCTCTCGCTCTGTCCACTCAGTGTTCAGCGACAGGTTTAAACATGTTCCGCGTGAAATTGTTTTATATTATAATCTCTAATTATGTCGTCTAAAAGAACGAAAAATTAGTCATTTGAGCATAACAAGAAAAGAAAAACACTGTCTTTGGAGTGTAAACTAAATATAATAAAAGACTTTGAAGTAAAAATGAAAATTTGTGAATTGAAAAAGAAGAAAAATTGAACTCGGCAGGCAACATTGTTAGAATATATGAAGCCTTCGATATCAAAATAACTCCGGTTTTGGTTACTTTATTCATAACAATGTAATTTTTTTTATTATCCTACACTTTATTAAACATTTTTCTTCTAATTTATGTTTTTTTTTAACTCTGGTCCTGATTAAAGAAACTTTATATGCAAAGTTGAACCCCGACTTACGCGAATTCGACTTACACGGCAATCGCTCGGTCCCGATTGTGAGTTCATAGTTTATAAAACTTTATATTGTATTTAGATGACGCGGATGTCAATACATTTTAATCATTGGCATTATATATACGTTGCATTCATTTACAGTAGATATATTTCTCAAGAGAACTTTCTCAAGTCTATATATTTAAAAAATACATTAAATATTCATGTTAAGGATGTATCAAATATATTAATGCCATCTGTTAAAATGGCGTGAAGCTGATTAAACTTAATGTTATACTCAAAACAAATGAATTGTATGTAAATTTATTAATAGATACGTTTCAAGTATGAAAAAAAGAAAAAAATGCAATATAATTGCGTTTTTCCTTTTTTTCCAATATTTTATATTTCTATTATTTATATCGATATATCAGGGCCGTAAATGCGAGAACAGAGCTGCCACCTTAGTACAGAGTAATCTCTAAAAAATCCATTTACGTGTTATAGTTAAAGAATAAAAAGAATGTGTGATTCCTCTATAGAATATAATATTCTACATTATGTCATAAAAAAAGGTTTAAACAGTGCATATGAAGTTATCCTCCTGTAGTATAACTATTTTCAGTTACTATCAACACTACTATGTCAATACTATTTGGTACCTATTATAGTGTAATTTTGAGCATTTTGAATATTTTCCTGCCATTATAATGAAAAACATTGACTATTTTTAAATTCGAAAAAATAATTTATTAACTACTAGCGGCCCGCCCACGGCTTCGCCCGCTTAAAATACATGATTATTGATTTAAGCAGAATTGATTGACAACTATAATAAAATAAAATAAATAAATAAATCAGCTTCACGCTGTATCCCGCACACAGCAGGGTAGGCAGAGGGAACCTAGTGTTAAGACACTCCGTTCCCCACTTTCTGCCGAATTCTGGAGGCATTGCGTGTTGAGTGGCAGAACTCAACGCCGCGCTTAACCTCGACATCAGAGCGAAGAAATGGAAATATAAATTTAAGTAAATATTTCATCTCCTCGAGTGGGGATCGAACCCACAACCAGTCGGTTTTGCAGTCACACCTCGTGCCGCTGCGCCACGACTGGCCTCACACCCTATAATAGAACTATAATGACTTCTAATATGATTTTTTGTTACTTTAATCTGTAATATTCTATTATGATTTTTTTACGACATTATCGTAACTTCTGTAAGAATTTTTGATTGTTTCGAACTAAAAAATATGACCAATGTCGATATTTGATATTCATAAAATATACATAAAGCTAATTATTATTTATATATATATATATATATATATATATATATATATATATATATATATATATATATATATATATATATATGTATATTTTTGTAACATTACGTTCTTTTTACCTATGTTATGTTTTTTAAAGCTCTGTTAAATGTGCTGATGTCACTTAATAATTGTACTGCTTCAGAAACAGTCTTAAATGTAAAATTATTAATTTGGTTAAGGATTCATAATATTCTTTGTAAAATAACTGTAATGTTTGCATATTAACTCCTGTTTGCATATTGTTAGATAAATGAATAATTGGTAAATATGTAGTTATTACAGAGTACACGTAGAAAGGATGTTTTTAGGCATTTTTATATAGATTTATTTCAAACGAACGAACGAACCAAAAAATCTATGTATTTACTTGATATTTCTTTGAAGATCAAATCGTTCTTTATCTCTGTGTTGAATTAATTACGATTTAAACTTTACTGTTACAATTTATGAAGGTAATCTCTACTAACAATTCAATTTTGTTTACTTAAAATAAATAAATCAGCTTCACGCTGTATCCCGCACATAGCAGGGTAGGCAGAGGGAACCTAGTGTTAAGATACTCCGTTCCCCACTTTCTGCCGAATTCTGGAGGCATTGCTTGTTGAGTGGCAGAACTCAACGCCGCGCTTAACCTCGCCACCAGAACGAAGAAATGGAAATATAAATTTAAGTTCATATTTCATCTCCTCGAGTGGGGATCGAACCCACAACCAGTTGGTTTTACAGTCACACTTCTTGCCGCTGCGCCACGACTGGCATTGTTTACTTTATTGTATAAAATATTGTATAATAGTGCTTCAAAAATATATATTTTTATCAACAGTCATATAATCAAGACGTTTCGAATGTCATTCTTTAGCCAGGGTCATACCAGCGCGATTTCTATATAACATTCGCTGGCAAGCTAATGCCTTGAGTTCATTAAAATGACGATAACTTTTTTTTTAATGAACCGATTTTGATGAACCAAACTTTAGAACCTCAATTGAGTTAAAACAAAGCAATTGGTGAAATTTTCAAGTAAATCGGTTCAGTAGTTTCAGAGAAAAATGCGGACAACAATATGTCGACAGACAGACAGACAGACAGACAGACAGACAGACAGACAGACAGACAAGAAATTCAAAAAAAATCTTTTTGCTTTCTATTAGTCTTTTTAAGTGTCCCTCTATCCATTTCAGTCAAAATTACTAAATGTACAGACAAAATATTTTTACTGTCTTATTATATATAGAGATAAGAATATTGGTAGTTTTTCAAAAGGTATAAGAATTAAAAATTGCCTAAAATATGCTTTCTTCGCAAGTGTTGTAATAACTATTGGTATCTATTAACCAAAAAAATACTATAAATATTAAATATGCTCAATTATACAGAGTTTTTTTCAGTAACATTTTAAATGAAACCACAGTTTTAACTACTCTATAAAAAACCCAAAAATAAAAAAGTAATTTTTTCAAACAAAATAAATAATAAAATTATCGTTGTAAAATAAAATATAATTTGTCGAGAACGACGCACGCACACATAAACCTATCAAAGGGAAACCGCCGCATACGCCTCATTCCGAAATCGAGTCGTAGGTATTGGCGGCAAAGTTCAAAGTTCTAAAGATTTTAGTAGTATTTTTGTAGTAGTATGTTTACGTTATTGGTATCTATGCGTAACTGCGTCAGACGAAATATAGATATGAATAATCATCGTGAAATGAACAAAAAAACCTACGTCTTCACTGTTGATGTATATTGCTTAATTTCTTTAAAATATTTTACCCTATATACTGTTTCCGTAAAAGGAGCGCTGACGCTTCTCATCTCTTCTTTGTTAAAGGCCGTCGCGGCACAGGGGCACAAAGTTGTGGCTGTAACGCGACTGGTGTGGGTCCGATCCCCACTTGGAGGATTGAATTATAATTTAATAATATTTTCATTTCGTTTAATAATATTTTCAGTTCGCACATCAGTCACACATTATACGCAATATCTTAACACTGAGTTGCCCTGATAAAGGCGGGATAAAGCGTGTATCTGGTTTTAACTTTGTGTGAGCCGATTAAAATAAAGTCCAGTCCAGTTGAGGCCAGTCGTAGCGCAGCGGCACGAAGTGTGACTGTGAAACTGACTGTTTGTGGGTTCGATCCCTACTCGAGGAGATAAAATATTTACTTAAATTTATATTTCCATTTCGTCACACTGGTGTCGAGGTTAAGCACGGCATTGAGTTCTGCCACCCAACACGCAATGCCTCCAGAATTCGGCAGAAAGTGGGGAATGGAGTGTCTTAACACTAGGTTCCTTTTGCCTAACCTACTGTGTGCGGGATACAGCGTGAAGCTGATTAAAATAAAACTAATACTCAATATTTAAGGGCAGTTTGCCAAAATACAAACAAAAAAAGTATTTAAATCGGTTAAGCAGTTTCTGAGATTATCGTGAAGAAACGCACAGACAAACAGACCAACTGACCAAGTTTTATTACATTGTTAATTGTAATATCTCCTATGTACAGACACTGATAAGTTAGGATTTTATTGTAAGTATCGATAAGCTATGTTTTTATTTCAAACATTCAATTGAAGATAGGAGATACAAAAATGCGACCTAAAGTTTTAATAACTTTCTCTAAAAAAATCTTCATTGCGCTGCAAACATACATAATAGGTATATCAAAACACGCACATATTTCAGTGTGTTAAGTAAATAATTCTGTGGTATAAGCGGGCGAAGCCGCGAGCGGGTCGCTAGTTAATAAATAAATGATGTGGCTGTTTTGCAGACAGACTCGTTTATTTTAGATGCATAGTAGACTGTAGTTACAATATTCATGAAATAGAGATGTATATTATTGAATATGGACTACTCCAGAGACTCTATATAGATACTACCCAATATGAGACATTGCATCGAGACAAGAATTCGATATCGATTTTACCCATCATTAACAGGAAGAAGGAGAATCACTTGCATAAAGACAAATTATTCTGCTGTTGCTTCTAATTTCAATTGTATGTTTTTTTCCTAAACCGTTAAAATTTATGTTTTTGTCTCAAAAAACCCAATATTAAGACACTCCTTGCAGAATTGAAGATGTGGTATGTTTAGTAGCGCAATTCAACGCCGCCCTTTGCCGTGTTTCTAGACATTATGTACAAAAATAAAAAATCTTATTTCCCCCAAGTCAGACGTTGTGCCATTACACCACGAATATGTCTAAAAAAAATATTTTACTCTTTTATAAATATAAATTTATTCAAGCCTTTCTTACAATACAAATATATCACCCATGGCACTAATAGAAACAGAGTAAAATAAGATGAAACAAAATAAAATAATGAAATATACGCGTCCGAAACGAAATCAAAAGTAAATATTAAAAAAGGATCGAAAGTGTAAATTTTTTGCCTTAAGTAAATATATATAAATACGTTACTTTAGAATAGAACACGATTTTAGACTGACTAGCTATTACCTGTGTTTTACTCGAATTTTCATGTGGATACAAAATATGGATAGTAGTAGCTCAAGGATACAAGCGTGCGACTATAAGCGCGATAGGCTATGGATTCGATTCCCACTCGAACTGACAGCTGTTGTGTTTTAATTAAAACGCTGGCCATCATACCACGGCGGCGTCTAGTCCTAGTAGATCGGAGAAATGGAACTGAAATATTACAGAAAGACTTTATATCGCAACAAACGTGTATTTCGCTATAAAGATGTAACTGTACGCGATAAAGGGAATCAAAATTAATAGGATACTTCTGGTTGACCTAGAATTATGAAATTTTGCAGCTAGCATCTACAAGTAGTACTAGCTATACATTTCTGTTTAAATAAAAAAAAATAATAGCCTTAAAAGGAGACAAAATTTGGTATTGAAGTTCAAGTGAGGTATCAGTTGAAAGAACTCTGGCTAAACTCAGCTTGAATTTCAGAATAAGCTCGAGACTTCCAGTTTTGTACGGAACCCTTGTTGGTAATTACTCCGCTACTTCCTAGAACTCAGCGAGTTTATTTCGACTACTGCTTGTTTCTGAAAATATAAATATGCAGCTTACTCTTACGAGTTCAAAGAAGTCCTTAATGGGCCAAGTCCCCTCGCGGTGGAATCTAGGTTTTAGATATAAACGTTATAGAATATTTTTAGCTTCACAGGCAGAGAAAAATTAGTGTCTTGACACTCTGTTCTCCATTTACTGCCTGAATTTATTTTTAATATATTGCGTGTTGGGCGGTGGAATTTAACGTCGTACTTACGCCTGAGAAAATAAAAATAATTATTTTCGTACGAATTTCGAGAAATCCTCAACTTCTCTTAATTCTTCCTTACACTCTCTAACCTACCTATAGGTCAAATTTACACTTTCTAAGTCCAGCTGTTTTGCATGTGCATTGTCTGTCAGTCACTCAGTAATGGATAAGATATATTAAGGAGTCTACATAAGTATATATTAATTAAATCAGCTTCACGCTGTAATCCCGCACACAGAAGGGTAGGCAGAGGAAACCTAGTGTTAAGACATTCCGTTCCCCACTTTCTGCCGAATTCTGGAGGCATTGCGTGTTGAGTGGCAGAACTCAACGCCGCTCAAGTATATATTAAGTATATAGATAAAACTAGTAACTTACAAGAAAAGTTATGAAATTATGACCAACAGTTTAAACTACGAAACAAATTTACAAGTGACGCCGCGTGCAACTCACTAACTCGCCATGCTCCTGACGTCTAATTGAATTTCAAACTAATACAATATAAACGCACAGCCTGCTTGGAATTGCGAACTTGGCTTCCTTCTGAACTCCAATTAGTTGTATGCAATATTCATTTTAGTATATTGTGGAGAATATTTAGTGATATGACAATAAGGTTATCGTAGCGTAATGGGGCAGTGGCTAAATTGATGGTTGTGCGTTTGGTTCCCGCCGGTTTTGATTTCCTTTGGTTTTAGCTTTACGCCGTATCCCACATAAAATGTAGGCAAGTAGGCAAAGGAAACTTAGTGTTCAGACACTCTGTTCTCCACTTTCCGTCCAATTTTTGAAACGCTACGAGTAGTGACTTTTAAATTGATTTTGACTCTTTCCGCCCGAATTTATGACATTGTAGAGTGGCAGAATTAACACTTTGTGTTAACAGACAGATTAAACAAATGAATGTTCCCGCAGAGGGGAATCGAATCAGCAACTATCGCTCGTACAAACACGTCAACTGCTACCATACTTTATATAAAAATATAATTGTAATAATAAAGCAATTCCTGCCAAAATAAACCCAACACATTATTATAAGCCTGCATATTAAATAATTACAGTCAAAATATAATATGGGAAAATTTAATTTGAAATGAAAATTACTAATTTTAAAATTATATTATGAATCCGTCGTGGAGAACTGGCACAGTGTATAAGTGTAAACGCGATAGTTGGGGTTCGATTTTTGCGTGGTTATATTTTAATTTTCCTCGCTATGAATACGAGACAAAACGCATATTTGTATTCTGCCACTCAACAATGGCTTAAAAATTGGTCGAAAAACGGGAAACAGAGTGCTTTACTAGTCTCAATTCGTCTACTCTGCTATATGCCAGATACAACGTGAAGCTTTATATTTTTTTTTTGCCCTTTTTCTCAAACTTTGCTGATAAAATAACTATAATCTAGTGATGAGAAAGAACATTTAAAAATTGCGTGTTAACTTACGGGACTTAACGCTGCACCACTCTTGTTACAAAAGTGAGAAAAAAAATGTGCATTGTGCCCTAATTAACGCTAACATCGGTACTTCGACGTCCTTAATTTTAAATATATAATAGACCTCTACATGTATTATTATATATACTAGTCTTACTTTATTATTTCTTTCATCTTCACACTTAACTTCGCAAGGTAAAGAAGGTGGAGTACACGTAGTGTCGAAGACACTCCATTCTGAACTTTTCCATTGATTTCGACACATTTTGCAATGATTACCCAAACTCTACACAGCGCTAAATCTTATCAGAACTCGTTAAGTGGGAAACGGAGTGACTTAACACTAGATTCCCTCTGCCTACCCTACTGCGTGTGGAATACAGCCTGAAGCTGATTACATATATATCTATTTAATAATATACGTATAGGCCATGAACTCTAATGTCCATTTGACATTATTAGTTCACACCGCCTCATTGGATACAGCGCTCGTTAAAACGAATGTTCATACAAAATACACTACACTAATAACTAATTATAACTTCGTTGTATCAGCACCGGATTCTCTCTAATAAAGCCTGTATATATATATTAATTTCATCGCTCTGATAACAAGACAAAGCGCGGCGTTGAGTTCCGTCACTAGACATGTAATATCTCGAAAATTGAGCGGTACGTGGGGAACTTAGTGTCTTAATTCTAGCGTGAAGTTGTTTTTTTTTTAAATATTAAGTAATATATGTAAATAAAAAAAAAACAGCAAAAGAACAAACTCTATAGATTTATAACATTACAAGTTATGGACTAGTTAATTCTGTGCTGCGAAGGCGTCTTTGTTATTCTTAAAGTTTCAAAGTATATAATAAACAACTTACTTATACTTCCATTTCGGTTACATATAGCCGTTAGTATTCCAAACAGCTAGTAAACTTTTGAATTGATAATACATATATCAGTTCGTTTCGTCTAATATATTTGTCAAGTCAAAATAGACATCAATTGAGGCCATCGTGACGCAGCGGCACGAAGTGTGACTGTAAAACAGACTAGTTGTGGATTCGATCCCCACTCGAGGAGGTGAAATATTTACTTAAATTTATATTTCCATTTCTTCGCTCTGGTGTCGAGGACAAGCGCGGCGTTGAGTTCTGCCACTCAACACGCAATGCTTCCAGAATTCGGCAGAAAGTGAGGAACGGATTGTGTTAACACTAGGTTCCTTCTGCCTACCCTGCTGTGTGCGGGATACAGCGTGAAGCTGAAAAATAGACATACTTGTTAAAACTCACAGATATATGGGACGAGCGACTAAAATTAGCCATTTTTTACTTTCATATATCGTTGGTACGTACTTCTAAGGCGATATTAATCACATAATTTATTTTTCTTTTAAATTGATTCTTTTGATTAGGTTGCCTGCAAGAGATCACTCTTAGTGATAAGGCCACCTTTTCACATTTTTTTTTTATATGAATTTATTTGTTAATTTTGTAATTTTCTGGTGTGAAATAAAGAGTTTTTATGTTATGTTATAATTTCGAATTTGATTAGATAAAAGGAGGTACATGAGATTGAACAGTGAAGTTAAATACTGTAGGGGCCCCTGGATTCTTCGATAAAATACTAAGAAGGTGCTTCTCTTTTGGAGTGAGACTTTCCTTTTTAGGATTCCGTATGCCAAAAGGAAAAAAAAGGAAACCTTTTAAAATCGATATCATTTATGTCGAGATACCGAGGATCAGGTATCATGCAGAAATTGATATTAAGCATTAAGGTCTATGGTCCTTTAAAGCACAGATAAAATTAAGCTTCTAAGTCAACACAATCAAAAGACTTAAGCATTTTTGTATCGTTTTTAGACATTTTGCAAGAAATTCGCCGCATAATCGAAACCTGTAAGGTACTTACTGTCGACCTACAGTTGTGAAATTTGATATGAAGTGAGAACTTACAATACAAATAGAAGAAAAAATGCGAAAAGTAAAAATTTATTTCTTCTCACTGGTATTGAAGCAAAGCGTGTTGAAATAAACTCAACACGTAATGAAATCCGAATTTGGCAGAAAGTGGCGAGCAGAGTGTCTTAACACTCTCTCTGTTAGACGCAGCGTGAACCTAAAAAAAAGCAATATAATTATGTAATAGTGAACTTTGCGCTATCTCAAAAAGGCATCATATAAACTATTTGCCTTTGAGGAAATATAGAAATGCATTTATTTAATAAATACAAACAGCTCTCAGGCAGTTCTCGATACAAAGCAAATAGTCTATGAAAATACACAATTACTTCGTTGAATACTTTGATAGTTTGTGTACAATTGTAATTCAAAGTGGCAGAAAGGAAGTAGTATGTTAGGTTAAGGAAAAATTATTATATACAAGTATTTTTAATCAACAGAAAGCGTCAAGCGTGTTACTGTAAACTCGACGGAATGGAATATTTAATATTTTTTATTTTCTGGTTCCGTTAAGGAGGCAAAGTGCAGCGTTAAGCTCCGAAATCCAAAACACATTGCCTCAAGAATTCACCATAAAAGTGTTTAAGTCTGAATGGGAAACGGAATGTCTCAACATTAGGTTCCCAAATGCCGTTTGCCTACCCTACTATGTGCAGGATACAAAACACAAAACGTCTCATATACGGAGATAACATCACACATTAATGTTCCCAGTATCTTAAGATTTCTAACTGACATATTGATAATCCTTAACTACGCTTAACTAGCTTAGAGGGAACCTACTGTTAAGATACTGCTTTATTAAGATGAGTGGGTACCTTTCGCCTAAATTTCACGCCATAATTTATTAAATGGTAGAACTTAACGCCGATTTTTGTTAAGATACCAGAGCGAGAAAATAAAAATGTTCCTTCCTTCGACCTAGAAACGAGTCCACAACCATTCAGATAGAACCTAACATCATCAAGACTCCGTTCTCCACCTTCCGCGTTCCGCATAAAATTCGTGCTATTGCGGGTTGAGTGGCGTAACTCAACGCTGTGATCATTGAGGTTACTATTAATAATCCAATTGTAGAAAAAACGTGAATAGAATTATTTATTCTTATTTCCTTATATCTACATATTTGCGAAAATCCTATACACGGTGCTGGCGAGACAGAGCTGTAAATTACCTTAGTGGTCTAATAAAAGTGATGTCGGCATTTGCATGTCGTAAAAAGTAAAAGAGGTATGTTGCAAGAGATTTAAATTTGGGGCTCGTTTCTCTTCTTCAGGATTTTGGGATATAATTTTATTATGTTATATACGATATATTATTTCGTTCCAAATTGTATCTAAATAGGTAAATAACTAAAGAAAAAAGTGCAATCGCTAGATACATATTTGAATGAATATAATCAAAATTTGACTTTGGTGTAGAGTTTGTGATGTTGGAACTTGTATATATAATTGGGGCGTGTGGAGTAAACTTTGGCTTTACGTGAGATCTGATAATTTTTGACGGTGCGAGCCTTCGTCATGGCGACATTTTACATGAAAATGTTTTAAATTGACTGAAATGTTTTAAATGGACTGAAATATAAAATATTTCAGTTCCGCCAATTCACTAAATATTGAGGCCGGTCATAGCGCAGCGGCACAAGGTGTGACTGTAAAACCGACTGGTTGTGGGTTCGATCCCCACTCGCAGAGATGAAATATTTACTTAAATTTATATTTCCATTTCTTCGCTCTGGTGTCGAGGCAAAGCGCGGCGTTGAGTTCTGCCACTTAACACGCAATGCCTCCAGAATTCGGCAGGAAGTGGGGAACGAAATGCCTTGCACTATGTTCCCTCTGCCTACCCTGCTGTTAGCGGGATACAGCGTGAAATTGATTTATTTATTCAATATTTTTACTTCCTTGCTTTTGGCACTTGGTAACGAAGTAAAGTGCGGCATTAAGTTCCGCTATTCCACAAGCAATCCTTTCAGAATTCGGCGGGAAGTGGGGAACGGAAGTGTCTTAATATCAGGTACCCAGGTTCCCTCTATCTACCCACCCTGCTATGCAGGATACAGTGTGAAGCAAAAAAAATTATACATAAAAAAAAAATTAAGTTGGAAATTATTCTGGAATTGCTTTCGTTCTTTCTAGATTAGCGCGTACAACCAATTGTTCAGCTTTTTAGTATTAATAAAGATATGTTTACATTATAGTTACTGACTGCTTCTTTAGATAAGTTATAAACTTTGTCCACAGTGCCGTTGTGGCGCAGCAGCATAGCGTGTGAGTGATGTTGAGTTCCGCCACTCAATACGCTTATATCTTAAATAGAACCGGACAAGTGCGAGTCGGTTTCGCCCACCGAGGGTTCCATAAAAAATTGGAGGTCCTCAAGCTTTTTTGAAATTCAAACTAAACTTAATAAGAGTCTTTTCATATGATACCTCACTGGAATATACTCATACTCATCTGGAACTAGCGGCTTTAATACCAAAATTTTCCCCCTTTTTAAGGCTATTATTTTTCACGGACGGTACGGAACCCTAAAAATAGACGAGAAGTGGAGAACGGAGTCTCTTAACACTAGGTTCACTATGCTTAGCCTAGTATGCGGTAGAAAGAGTGATGTTGTATTATTTTTTAGCTTATTTTCTTTTTAAAATCGAAATGCGCTAGAACCTAGTTAGTAATAATAATAATAATAATAAAAGTCTTTATTGCACACTTGAAAAGATACAAAAGAGAGATATTCTTAAAACAAAATGCACAAAGGCGGCCTTATCACTACAAGTGATCTCTTCCAGGCAACCAGATTCCGGAAGGATATAATTAAAAGTGCGGGCGTAAAGCGGTGCAAAGCGACGCGAGAAATAACTAAATAAATAAACAAACAAATAAATAAATATATACGTTTACACATAAATACATATATAATACATAAATAAATAAATATATAATACATAATTAAATAATTATACACATATACATACAAGTTCTTATACATAGACTGATTATATAAGTAAAATAAATAGAAAATAAATAAATAAAGGATAAATATATTAGTACTACCTAGTTTACTGAAATTATATAAGAATAAAAAATTGAAGTACCTAAAACTTCCAAAATAAATACTAAAACTAAGATTTATTTACGTCGCGATAACGTACAAAAGATCATAAATCCTGAAAAAATATATATACGTTGTGACAAATCACCGAGACGGAAGCAGGTATATTAATCAAAGTGTTTCCTTTTGTGTAACACTGTAATTTTTTTATTTATTATTAGTATAGTTAGGGATTTTGATAAAAAATAATTATTAACAAAAAGAAAAACCGACTTCAAACATCGAACTACAAACTACAAAGTAGAAAATAGTTTTACATAATGTAAAATGTACTTTGATTTAGTACATTTAGTTAGAATTTGTGTGTGTGAGACTATAAAAGTGGGTTTCAGGTTGCAGAAAGTTTCCAACTGTCAGATCATTCTAGAAATATGTCTGTTTCCCTATCGAAAATATGTAATTTATTTAAACAAAAGTCTACCCATTGTATGCTTACACAGCTGACTACAATATACGAATACGTCTATAATTGACATCACAGACGTTTTCCTTTATCCTAACACCCATTCTTCTTTTTGACCTTGACCAGTGTTTGATAAGAAAATGTATTATTTAGTTAAAGCCAGTCGTGGCGCAGGGGCACAACCTGTGACTGTAAAATCGACTGGTTGTGGGTTCGATCCCATTCGAAGAAATTAAATATTAGTTTTTTTTTAATTTTTCCATTTCTTCGCACTAGTGTCGAGGCTTGTCTTGTCGGAAAGTGTGGAACGGAGTATCTTAACACTAGGTTCCCTCTGCCTACCCTGCTGTGTGCGGGATACAGCGTGAAGCTATTTTTTTTTCTAAATGTATCAGAATAAAAAAAATAATAAAGAATAAACTTTCCGACTGTAAACGAATTGTTATAATAACACAAAGACACGGCGGTTTTTTACACCACTCTACACGCGATCTCTCATAAGCTGTGTGATATACGGAGAGTGGAGTCTTAACACTAGATTCCCGCTTATTGAGCTATTTGCGGCATATTGCGTGAAGCTAAAAACTATGTATTAAATTATACACGCACTGACAACAGGTAAATCCCAGAAGATTATAACGTTTACTTCACTTGCCAAAGTAAAGAAAAGCACAACTTGCAAAGTTCCCTGTAAATTTAACAACATTTAGTTGATAAATTGTTTCAGTGAACTTAATCGTTCCTATTCTAACTTAGCATGTCATTAAACTTAAATTTACTTGCGCATATAAACTTTATAGCCTCTAAGACACCTTCAGTTCCAGGGTAATCCTATTCTAAGCTGATGAGATGGTAGCACACAGCACGTGTTTTTTTTCCGGAAAAGGAGAAGGCAAAAGAGCGTGTGGGTCACCTGATGGTAAGTGATCATCGCCGCCCACGACCCCGTGCAACACCAGAGGAGCTACAGGCGCGTTGCCGGCCGACAAGGTGGGTTGGGCGACGGAGCCCGACATTACCTGATGTGAAACGCAGTGGCATAAAGCCACTATGCCATTGCTGGCGAATGCCTCTACCACACGTACTTTAGTCGCCTCTTACGACACAACCAGTACCAGCTATGATCCTATTCTAGTCCGGGATCACACGGCACAAGTATCGGACAGGATCGCACGGCACGTAGTCGCGTGGTTTGATTTCTAAATTAATTATTAAGTATTATTTCAAGCTAAGCATAGAAAAGTATTTTTAGAAGACTTATACAAATTATAAATATTACGTAGCTAGACTCGAACCTGCGTCAATTGCAAACTTTCACCAATAAGCCATACTTTCTTATCAAGGTTTCTAATTGTACAACATTCAAATTGCACAGGCTATGTAATATTTTAAAATAAATAGTGAAAATATCACTTATTTGCTATCGAAGGAAAGAAGACAAGACATTTTTAAAATGTTTGGTTTATGTTTTGTCAAAAACCTATCGGAGAATACAAAAATCCCGCAAAATAAATTTTCTTTACCATTTTATTGCCCAAACATGACATTTAATAAAAATAATGTTGTATGGGTTATATCTCGAAAATGGTAAAACTATGTACCTATGTATAGGGTAAAAATAGTTGATAATGACCACCTTTATCGACTATTTTAGTAAATTTTTCATTTTTACTGTATATTAAAAGTTTCGATTTCGGCCGAACCTGAGTGCAAAGCCGAACAAGTTCGGTTTCGGTTCCGGCTGAAAACCGTGTTTCGGTCGGACTAATAATCATGTCCAACTAACTACAGGCCTATTGCTATTTTTATCTGGAGGATCAGAGATTTATCAATGATCGTCAATACGTTTTCCATCATGGTTAACCTTAGAAATCGAAAGTAAGGGAGAGAGTTCGGACTTTCGACACGACAAGGGCCTTTGATCGAGTATAGCATGGGGTGCTTCTCGCAAAACTTCCATCTTACGGGCGTCCCGTAAATTTATGCTAGTGGATCGCAAGCTTTTTTACTGGGCCCAGTAAAGTCAGATCCGTCAAGTTCGCTGTCGACGGTTTCTGCTCTGAGTATATGCCCGTAAGCACTGGGAAACACATGCCACGCTGCGTGATGTCCCACACGTTTCTTCTTGTGCATACGAATGACATGTTAGAGAATTCTAACTATAGCACAGGGGAGGCTGTATACTCCGACCGTGCAAGTCTATTTAAGGGAAACGTCATCCACTCCCGAAATAAATTTGTGTCTTATGTTAAGACATCCCTCGGTAAAATTTTTTTATCGGGTGAAAGGAATCTGGTTTAATTCAACCCCCTAAACCAGTACTGTTCGGTTTCTTAGGAGCTTCCTTCCACGCGCCACGCAACTGTGGAATGGCCTACCTGCGGTAGTGTTTCCAGGTAGATACGACATGGGTACCTTCAAAAAGCGCGTCTATCTCCACCTTAAAAGCCGACAACATATAGCTCCTCTGATGATGGACGGAGTCGTGGGCGACGGTGATCATTTATCATCAGGTGACCCGTACGCTGGCTTGTCTTGCCCTTTCTATAAAAACATGAGCGACATGAAAACAACGTGATATGAATAACGTGAAATCGTTAAAGTACGTGAAAATATACTTTTTCATCAAATTGGCGGAACTCAACGCTGCACTTTGTCTTATCTCTAAACAATTCTGATATCTCTAAGCGATTTCTCGATACTGTGCGTATATTACGACATAATGTAATAATAAACAATATGTTAAATGGGGGCAGTCGAGGCGCACAGCCACAGACGGACTGTAAACGAGACAGTTGTGGGTACAATTTGCACTCGGGTACAGCTACTATTTAATTCCCTACTAGGCAAATTGCTAAACAAATCACAGAGTTGAATGTCTCAAAAATTGGCGTAAAATGGGGAACAGAGTGTCTTATGACAAGAAAAAAATGTAAAGTTGTTTATGTACATGTTGACTTTCAAAAGAAGCTACTTTGTTGAAAACCACACTATTGTAGCGTTGCTTTTGTTCTGTTTATTATTTAAGTTAAGAGTAAAAGTTTATTCCGTACTTGAAAGTTGAGCTTTAGAAACCTCGAAGCTCGGATACACAATGTTATAATTTTATTTAATGTAAAAGTAGTTTTGCTAATTTATTTATTTATTTATTTGTGGAACAAGAACTGCTAATAAATGTTTGTTGTATGCGCAGTTGGAAGTTTGGTAGTCTATGCAAATGATGGTTGAAGCCTGAAGGTTACATGATCCGTAAATTTTCCTATCTCTAAAGAAATATCTGTAACTACATGAAAAGTAGTAACGGGGTATCTCGTTATTTGGTTTTATCAGTACCTATAAAAAGTATCCTCTTCTACTTGACTTTTATTACCAGGGTCTCTATTCAGATTTAAAATATCACTTTGTAAAAAAATCTTCAGGATCTTGAAGATTTTAGTTAAGGGCGGTTAGTCCATTGACTCTCAGTCAGCCTTATCAATGAGTGCTAAATTATCGGTATACATTATCAGAAACACGGCCATTCTTACCCTATACACGTGTGACTGCAACGCAACAGATGTAAATATTTCATATTTTCTTGGCTTTGGTGCCATAGCAAAGCACGGCGTTAAGTTCTGCCACTGATCAAGCAAAGCCTTCGGAATTCGGTGAAGTGTCTCTGGGGAAGAAAGTGTCTTAATGGGAATGGAGTGTCTTAACACTAGGTACCCAGGTTCCCTCTGCCTACCCTGCTATGTGCGAGACACAGCGTAAAGCTGAAAAAACCCATCAGCCATGGAGGCTGAATGTGTAACGAGAGAGCACCTATCACTACATTAAATTAGAACGGATTAAGAGCTGAGCCATGGTTAGCCCCTACTGAATTCGGAAATGGTTTGGTGTCGCCAACCAGCGATCCTAAACATAGAAATGGAGTTGTGGTCCATATCTCTGATAATAATCTGGACAAACTGCATATAATTTAGCAAAAATCGTATTAAGATTAAAGTAATCGCTTATAAATTACAAATTCCTAACAAATAATTACTATTCAATCCAAAATTTCAAATCAAATCCAAGTTTTAGCGGAGAAAGAAAACCTAGAAATAGGACACTCCGTTCTCTACTTTAAATCTGTTTATTGTCAATTTTGCATTGTCAAAGTTGGAAACCGTTAATCGGTGTATCAAAGTTTAGTGCAATGAGCAAGCAGCCGTGAAGTATCGGGATCGCTCACACAAAGGACGTCGCCTCGGTATCGCGACGTCATTACGACGACATTACAATTGGGCTAGTTCGAAGTGAATTTGAAATATTTTGTTATACATTACGTTTTTTATTTAATACAATTCTAGCCCCCGCATAGGGCAAGATCGGCAGCGGGAACCTAGTTTTGAGACATTCCGTTACCCCACTTTCCACTCAAGTTTCGAAGTATTTCGTGTTGACTTGCGGAACTTAACGCCGCTTTATCTTGTTAAGATTATAGAAAATGGAAACAGATTGAAATGTCGCTAGATTTTCTTTGAAACTTGAATCTTGATTGCATCAAAAGAAGGGTTATGCTATTTAAGCTACGTTATTTTTGAGTCCGTTGCGTCGAGGGGTACAAGCATGCGACTGCAAACGCGACGGTTGTTGGTTGTAATTCCCACTCAGGAGAAAGAACTATTTAATATTTTCATTTCCTTACTTTGGTAAAGAGGCAAAGCTTGTGGTTAAGTTGTGCCACTCAATATGCTGCAGTTTCGTCTTTTTACTGTTGTACAGCGAGGAAATGAAAAAAAAAACATTTCCATGAAAAATTCTCCAAGTGGGAATAGAACCGCAAAAGAGTGTTAAAGACCTTTTACTTAACCAAGACATTTGTCCTCAAGTAAGTAAAATATTTAGATTTTTGTTTTGACGAAATGACTAACAAAATAATATTTCAGTAGATTTTTTTTCAGAATTTCTTTAAGAAATAAAAATAACCCGCAATGTATACAATACAACGCTATAACATAAACCAGTGCGGATAGATCACAATCAACGCTGCCTCGCCATGCGGGTAACAGCCGGGACTTCAAATGGTTTTTCGGAAATTACGACCGCTGACTGATATCTTGTTGGTGCAAATCAGTGATTCTACAAAACTTCATTTTATATGACTAAAATCAGGACAGAAATTTAGTGTGATATTATAAAATCTATTGATATTATAACAAATTGTCACATGCTGTGCTATGTACTGTATCAACTGTATCAACAGTTGTAGGTTATTTAGTAACTGTATAGAACGTTCGTGGGTTTGGTCTCACTAAGAAAAATGTCTTTATTTTTAGTAAATATTTTTGAAAAATAGGTAAATTTTTTCTCGTCTACCGCATTATCCGGTCAAAATACATGCAAATGACAAGATGTTTTGACTAACAAATTAACATTTACTGGAATTTGTTGATCCCAAAGTTTATGGAGACGGTCCCAGGTTGCAAAGACTCCAACTAACTTACCTATTGAAATTTGAATGCTATAGGGCGGAGTGTTTTGGTACTAGTTTCTCTTTAACTGTTACTTGTTACTCAGCCCTAGCGGTGAAATATGTGTTATTTATTTCAGCCATCCAAAGTTGTTATATAAATAAAACTTTTGTATATTTACCAATCATACGATTCTACAAACAGAAATGATTGAGTAACGAGATTTTTTATATGCGTACAATGTTCATGTAAATATTGTGGCACAGCTGAATTTTATTTATTAATATATAATTTTCTTATTGTATTTTTTTTTATTCACACTGTCACCGCATGTGGCAGGGTATACGAAGGGAACTCAGTGTTTAAACACTCAATTTCCCGCTTTCTATCCAATATTGGAGACATTGCATGTTAAGTGACGAAACTCACTTAGCAAGGCTAATAAAAAAATATATACAGCTAAGCTGCGCGTAACGCTAACACGTAGCGATAGAATCATCAAATTACCAGCTAGATATAGTATTTGAATGATCGCATTAAACATTCTATTAAATTGTGAATTGTTATATTTTTTATTAGCTTCACGCTGTATCCCTCACATAGCAGGGTAGAAGCGTGAAGCTAATTTCTTTTTCTTTTTAAATATTTCATTTCCACGAGTGGGGATCGAGCCCAGAACCAGTTGCTTTTACAGTCACATTTTGTGCTCATGATTTTTTAATAGATTTTTTTTATTTATCTATTTCTTAATATTTCCTCACAACAACTACCTAAAGTATATTTGTTATATCAATAAGGTAAGACAATATGTGTGTCGCAAAAGATAAATAAGAAAGATATTTTTTTTGTTAGAGTATATTAATTTATGAATAATTTTTATAAGTTTTTTTATGGAAAAGACAAGCCCAACGAGCGTACGTAATGTAATTATAATAGCAGTTAGTTAATAATTAAACTTTAACAGAAAGCTTATAAGAACAGAGTATTATATTAGAATCAACGTAATTTAATATGCCGTATATGTTTTTGTTAAAAAATTATTTACATCCAAATTGTTGAGCGATAACTACAGTAACTTCACTTGTTTTACATATTTTCTAATTTAAAAAGTCGTAACTTTCAATAAATAGTCTTTAAAACAATTTTTTTATATATTCTTTTTTCTTTTTGGAATTGTATGATAGATATTACTGCATGTTTTTAATGATTTATTAAATATTTTGTTTGCTTCTTTGAATTCTCGTAATTCGAAAAACTTAAATTCTAATATAAAATTGCCAAAATTGTTCTTGCTCCCGTAAATTAAGTAATAAGTTCAGTCCCCATTCACATTTCATCACCTTTTTTAGCATGACGCGATATGTCCCACACAACAGGGTGGGAAGAGGGAACCTAGAATTCTATTCCCCATTTTCCCTCGAATTCTGGAGGCATTGTGTGTTTAGTGGGGGGAACTCAACACCGTGCTTTGCCTCGACTCGAGAACGAAAAAAACGGAAATATTATATATTTCATTTATTTGAGTGGGAATCGAACCCATCAAAACCCAATCTGTCGCGTTTATACTCGCTCACGTTACGTGACGTTATAATTTAAAAATAGTATAGTAAAGTATATTCGATGACCTTTATTAATAGTATAGCAATTGTATATATATAATTATACAAAATATAATATTATGTTCCCTCTGATCACCCTGCTATATGCGGGATACAGGGGGAAGGTAAAAAAAATGTAAGTCGTAAAACACTTGGCAGATGACACTGTTAAGATGTCTTAGCACTTTGTTCAATCAAGCTCGATAAAGTCACAGATGCTCGCCGCTAAAACCATGAATACTCGTTCACTTAAAAACAAAATGCAGACGACTTGTGTATTAGAGTATTCAGAATTATTAAATTTGAGGCCAGTCGTGGCGCAGGGCCACAAAGTTGTGTGTTCGATTCCCACTCGAGAAAATGAAATTTTAATATAAGTCCATTTCCTGACCCTGATAAAGAGGCGCATCGTTAGTTTCGCCACTCAACATTCTGTGTTTAGACTCTCCGTTCCCCACTTTATTCCCAATTTTGTAGTACAAAAAAAAATTAAAAGTGTGGAAAAATTTAAATAAATATAATAATTCTCCCGAGTAGGAATCGTCCCATCCACAACTGTCGTTTTCACATTCGACGACGCACTCTTCAACATCCTCAATTCGAGGTATTTTTTTTGTATATAAATCATAATAATATTTCCAATATAAAAACAATATTTTTTAAAGTGTTTACCAAAATTTACTCTGTAAAAACGAAATTCCTTAGCACTTAACCAGCGTCGAGCCGTTGCCACTACGTTGCTAAATTTATTAAATTTTCACTTTTCACCTTTACCTATGTGTTATTACCAACATGTACGATATGGTATTAAAGTATAGTACAAAAATGAGGGTAAAATAAGTAAAAAATATGGATTGACCTTCGAAAATACAATATCGATGGTAATGGGTCCCGGAGGGCATGTAAGACGACCTTGACAGTAGATAGAGAAGCGAAAGAGGTATGCAGAGACCATAGCGTTTGACTCTAAGTTCTCTCTGGCTGCCCCGTTTCGGATTACGCAAGAAACTTACAAAAATTTGCTTTTACTTATTTTATTCCTTCGCCTTCTTTGTACTACTTCCCGTTCTCTCTGGTTCTCTTTTTACTACTTCCCGTTTTATTCTTTATACCAAAATAGGCAAAACTTATTGTCAAGACCTACTTTCCGTCCGCATTTACTGCGCGTGTTGAGGGTCAGAGCACTTACCCAACGATGGCGTCAAGAAAGAAATAATTACTTGTATCTATTTGATTTTACACCAGCGACATTTTTTATCTAATTTAACAACCACCTAATTTTACGTTCGCGCCTATACCTCGAAGACATTTACGATCGCAAAGTACTCTAATCAGTAAATGAAGGAAGCACTAAAACGAAAGCAGCAGTAAAATACACGCATAGTTAATTAATTTGGGCTTTCTATAGATAGGAGATCGGGAAAATAAATAGAATCTAAAAGTTACTGAAGGAGAAAGATTCTTTATTAGTTAAATACCGTTATGATGATGTATGGTATGTATGACTCTGCCTATAAGCGACAACCGGATAAGCAAGAGTCTAGTGTTAAGATACCGCGCATACCTGATATAGTATAGACAAAGATATCAAACACTAAGTTGTGTAACTCTGATCCAAGTGAAAATATTCACGGCTAAATATTTTTTTTCACGAAGTTTGTCTTAGAAAATTTATAAACACTTTTTGTTAATATAACAATTTAAAGAATTATAAGAGTGGTTGAGGCCAGACATAGCGCACAGTGACAGGTTACAGGTTCGATTCCTATTCGAGGAAATGAAATATTAACATTTTCATTTCCTCACTTTGGTAATGTGGTAAAACATGACGTTGAGTTCCGCCGCTCGACACATAATACCTTTAAAATTACCCGAAAAATGGGAAACGAATGTATCTTGAGGAACGAAGTCTTTTAACACTTGGTCCCCAAGTTCCCTCTGCCTACCTTGATACAAACCTTGAAGCTAAAAAAAAGAAATTATGTATAGGCTCCAGAATTATTATTATCTGTATATTATATAAGACTAAATTACTGTACTCAGAAAGTTGAAATTTATTATATTAATACGTTAGGGAGTATAGAAAATCACTGAGTGAGGATATATTATGTTATGTATTTATATATTATGTTTCAAAGTCCACGAAAACAAATTTGCGGGCTACTAGTAACTTAGATCCATTATTAATATTACACAACAAAAAAACTAAATTCATACCTGTAACCTATAAATTGACAATTTGACACTTTAATTTTATTCCAATGAACATAATCTCTATATATAATAAGACAGTAAAAATATTTTGTCTGTACATTTAGTAATTTTGACTGAAATCGATAGAGGGACACTTAAAAAGACTAATAGAAAGCAAAAAGATTTTTTTTGAATTTCTTGTCTGTCTGTCTGTCTGTCTGTCTGTCTGTCTGTCTGTCTGTCTGTCTGTCTGTCTGTCTGTCGACATATTGTTGTCCGCATTTTTCTCTGAAACTACTGAACCGATTTACTTGAAAATTTCACCAATTGCTTTGTTTTAACTCAATTTAGGTTCTAAAGTTTGGTTCATCAAAATCGATTCATTAAAAAAAAAGTTATCGTCATTTGAATGCAACTCAAGGCATTAGCTTGCCAGCGAATGTTATATAGAAATCGCGCTGGTATGACCCTGGCTAAAGAATGACGTTCGAAACGTCTGGGTTATATGATTGTTGATAAAAATATATATTTTTGAAGCACTATTATATAATATTTTATACAATAAAGTAAACAAAATTGAATTGTTAGTGGAGATTACCTTCATTAATCATATTTCGAAATAACAAATAGTTTTAGAGAAAAGCTATATCGACTCATGTTATCCCTTACTCTCAGTGTATAAATAAGTATATTAGTTATCTTGGCCATTTAATGTAGATCAAAATGTTGATTAGTAGCACAGATTTGAAATTACGATACTAAAAAATTCTTGCTGTGTAGCGGCTCGCCGACCTCCACGCTTCCTCCCGCGCCCTCGATATTTTGCTTATAAAAATGGATGCGCCGCAACCGCCTAGCTTCCCCCGGGCATGGAAGGAGGGCCTGCTCATCATGTTGCCCAAGGCTGGGAAGAGCCCATAGCAGCCTGAGGGGTACCGATCTATAACCCTCCTTTGCGCGGTCTCCAAGCTGTCCGAGAAGTTATTCCTCTCACTTCTCCAGGCGCACATCCACCCATGAAGCGAGCAGTTTGGCGAGCGGGTATACAACTCTGGTTACACTACGCCGTAACAGCGATCAACCGAAAGGAGAGAGCAATAGCAGTCTTCTTCGACGTAGTACGCGTATTCGACCACGTCTGGCACCCGGACCTACTTCATTAAGTGCTCAGAGCCGGCACCCCCCAGCACGTCGCGCATGTCTTTGCCTCCCTGCCTCAGTGACAGGACATTTTTCCTTGAGAGTTAAGAGTTCGAGGTATAGCAGCGACTCGATCGTTGCCGTTCTTCCCCAGGGCAGCATTTTGTCACCTGCTCTCTACGCACTATACACTGATGACATCAAATCGCCCTAGCGAGTATCACTCAAAGAGAAATCCTGCAGGTGGTCCAGAACCTCATCCTCCGTCGAGTGACGCAGGCGCCATACTACGTGAGAAACACCACGCATCACCGCAACCTAAAAATAGAAAGCCTGGAGGTACACATTGGTCGTCTCGCGTCCAACGCATTCCGCTGCGCCAATGTATCGGGTCACCTGCACCTAAGAAGCAGCACTCCGTGGCATATCCGGCCGCCCGAGGTCTCTCTCTGTGTCTGCTCTAGAGCAGGTTATCGCTTGAGACCACGGCCATGGAACCAACGCCCAGATGTCGTTCGGAGCTACTACGGAGATGGACGAGAGAATGCTTCAATTCTGTGCCTGGGTCTATAGCAAAGTAAATTTAGAAGCGATTGCACGTATTTTGGAGTTATCCAATAATTATAATGTATTTCGTCGCGGCATTGTTGGTTACATCTTTCGTTTAAGTATTTTTGGGTAAGAGAATAGTAGGTAGTCTGTTGTTTATAATTTCTTTCGTTTAAGTTTTCTGTTGTTTGTGTCATTTGTTCAGGTGTGTATTTTTTTAAACAATTGGAACATTCTTATTGGAGCTACGAAAATGTGGGTTGCATTAAGGTTTCAATAATTTTCACATTAGTAATCTTAAGTGCTTTGCAAACATAGGTACATTATATGAATAATTCAGTAGTTAAAGCGGGCGAAGCCGCGAGCGGGTCGCTAGTATTAAAATATAACAAAATGAAACCGGCCCAGTGCGATTCGGGCACGCTCACCGAGGGTCCCGTACAAAAAATGGAGGACTCGAACTGTTTCTAAAATTAAAGCTTAGCTTAGCCAGAAACCTTTCACCTGATACCTCACTTGACCTAACGTCTTTAATACCAAATTTTGCCCCCTTTCAAGGCTATTATTTTTAAGGACTTATTAACGTCTATGTTTTCCTGAACAAACATTACATGGTAAATGCTAGCTGCCAAATTTCATAATTATAGGTCAACGGGAAGTACCCTATTAATTTTGATTCCCTTTATATTGTCGCAATACGCGTTTCATTACAATATAAACGGCCATATCTTTTTTTAAAGTAAATGTAGAAGTACGTTTTTTGTCAGGAAATCATGGGGCCGTAAATTTGAGTACATTTTTTGAATTTCAACTCGATATCTCCAAGAATTTCTGAGGTTCTAAAGGAAATGCTTTTAACAGACTGACAGACAGACGGATAATAAAGCTATATTATAAGGGTTTCTTTTCTCCTTCAATAGTACGGCACACTAATAACAAACTACATGTTTTATTTATATGTTTACATGTTTTTTTTTTAGTTTTACAATGTATCCCGCACTTAGCAGGGTAGGCAGAGGCAACCTGGAAACCTAGTGTAAAGGCACTCCGTTCCCATTAAAAAACTTCGTCTTGCCACTTTCGGCCAACTTCTCAAGGCATTGCGTATTGAGTGGCTGACTAAGCTGCAATTTGCCTTTTTTGCCAAAAATTTTCTTCTGTTAGTAATGCCTTTAAAAATAAAATAATATTGGGATAAAAAAGGTTAATTAATTGCATATTTCTTATTCAATAATGTTTTTAAATTTATTCTTGGTATAAATATCCTTTTCAAGTCTTTCACAAACGCTCACAGCGCTATTACGAATTTCCAAAGGTATTTCTTTAGTCACAATTTCACGGAGCAATATATTTTGTTTTGGATCTATAGCTTCTGATCGAGATCTACAAGTATTATTTATTCGTTTGAATTTGCTTCTTATGTTTATCATAAAATCCTTCATATTACCATCCAGCCACTGAGTGAATAGCCATACAGATGTATGAATACAACAAACACAGGATAAGATAGCAACAGATATACTTACAACACTAAATATTATACAAAACACCGCATCCATACATAAATCGGTGAAATCTACCACATATGGACATGGACACAGCTTACCACACATTAGGTCTTTTAGGAGAAGAAGATTTTGTGAAATTGTTGAACAATTTGATTTAACTACCATTTTAGAAATATTTTCTTTTTCAATATTTTTCTTAGTTACAACACCTAATCCAGTACTAATAGTGTAAATATCTTGCACAGATAATTGTACATCTAAATCCTTACATATATTTAATTTTGAATCATAAGCCATATTTGGTAAATCATCATTTAAACATGCAATGCAAATTGGAGTTTCTATGCATTTGCTAAGTTGTTTATCATAGAATGGTTTTCTACCATTATATTTTACATCACAATCGATTGGAGAACATCTGTTTAAAGAGTCCTGATCAAGAGTTTGACATACAGATGCCTTATCAACGTTTGTATAGTCTTTGAAAACTGAATTACTTCTTGATTTTACATCTATTTTAGTATCAAACGGTATATGCACATTTAGTATACCAGCTTTTCTTGTGCACCTATAGATAAGCGCAATGTCACAATAACCAATCAGATCGTGCTGATATATGGACGGAAATATAAATATTAATCGTTTGCTACCTCGAGCCTTCACTGTCTTCACTTGTGGACTATAAACATTAACTAAATCACAGACCTCCGCATCTACAAGACAACACTTTTTAATTTTTGAGTAAACTTTACATACACCAAAAGAATTTTTATTCGTAGTGTCAATGAAGAATTGAATCGCGATAGAATTTTTTTGTAATGGTGATATTCCCTTATCAGCAATAGTTAGTGCACAAATTACTTGGTAAAACAAGATTGGATAGTACAAAAGCCAAAAAAATATAACGTAAGTCATGTTTCTGTCAATGTCATTTTTTTTTAAAACCGCCTTTAACTATTACTAGATTATTGAGGATTTTTCAAAATTTTTACTAAGTAAGGTATCACTTGATAGTTAGTTATAAAAATGAAGTAAACTTTGTATAGTCCATAAGTTGTTTTGTTGCTAATAATTAACGTACAATTAAGAGCGACTTCTTAATAAATTGATTGATAAATTGTTTTGATACTATTTAGACATGGAACCTTCATCCTCAATTAAGTGACAATGTTTTAGTGTATTTTTCTTCTTCGTTGCGTTTCTAGTGCCTAAGACAAATAAACTTTCATAGTAATTATGGAAAATTTTATAAAATTAAAAATTTATAAAATAAAAAAGTATTAATAATTTATAAAATTTTACAAATTTTATAATTTTTTACATGTTTTTTTAGGTTTAAAGCAATACTAAAGCAGATAAATACTAATAGCAATACTAAAGAGATTGTTATCTAAAAATATTCTTTTATTTATATGCTTTTAGAAATAGTTTTAAAACGTACTACTTTTTGCCCCTTTACGAAGTAGGTCAATTTTTAGTACATGACACGCAGAAATTATTTTTAACATATTTTAATTTTTATCTTAAAACTCTTTGTTTTCTAAATGAAACTATTTTAACCGGGTTAATCGCGTATATTTAAGATTATACATTTTTGGCAACCCGACGTTTCGAACACTTTTCAGTAGTCCATGATCACGGGTAGACTGCTCTACCAGATTTTTAAGGAAAAAAGCAACCCTTATAAGATCACTTTGTTTACATCGCAAAAGACGCGTATTTACACACTATCAAGGTAATCAAAGGGTACTACAGGTTGACCTAGAATTATTAAATTTGGCAGCTAGCATCTGTAATACTCCAAAAAACATGGTAAAAAAATTTGGAAATTTGGTATTAAAGCCGCTAGTTCAAGTGAGATATCAAATGAAAGGGCTCTGGCTAAACTAAGCCAGAATTTCAGAAATAATTCATGACTTACAATTTTTTCGTAACCCTCGACGGGTTTATTTTTAATTTGAGATTAATTACATGGTTTTACAAAATTTTTAAAAATTAATAAAATAGTACTACAATTACAATCATCACCGTCCTCTACAATTACAGTGACCCTTCACCTCCAATCCTCTTTGCAAGGTTCTACTTTACTTTTTTTGAACTGGAGGTTAATACTAATTTGTAAATTGTGAAAGATATTAGATATCGATTATATCCTTAGCGCAAAACTTCAACACCGCATTTAAGCTGTACGCTGATTTCGCCATGGCGATGTCTCGTAACAAAATTCGGAGACATACTAGTACAGGGCTGCTAAATCTGGCGTAAACAAAGCGTAGAAACATATTATTAATACGTGAAGCAAAAACTTTGAACCTTTTTTACGAAAATCGCGCGGACGGAGGAGTATGAAATTTGATACACTTATAGTTTATATATAGGAGAAGTGCAGAGCGCTAATGTTTTTCTAGAATAATGTTTTTTATAAGTTTTATTATTGAATATTAAATTAATATATAAAATATACACTATTGTTCTTATAAAGTAACATACAGTTTGCTATGGCAATACATATTATTTACGCGTCAACGTGTCCTCTGGCTACTTTAATTTTACATTTTGTCGAAAAGTATGCTTCCAAATTACATGAACCGCGTCCAGATTACGAAAACAAAAGCGTGTCGTCGTAATTTTTTTTTTGATGTCCAAAGTCAAGTTCAAATCAGGTTATATGCATTTTAAGCAATAAACAGTTAAATATCACATTAAAAAAATTAAATTTTTCGCACAAAATGCCTTATTTATACTCAATATCTCGTGGATCTAAAAACAAACATTGTCATCGTGCAAAAAGTTGTATATAAAGAAATTCCCAATATTAATCATATAATGTCATCTACCACTTAAGAGGTCACGCGATATTGTCTGTTAATCATTTCTATTTTGATCAGACTGGGAAGCTTAATAGATTGGCGCAAAAATATAGTAATAGTATAATCTCTATATATAATAAGACAGTAAAAATATTTTGTCTGTACATTTAGTAATTTTGACTGAAATGGATAGAGGGACACTTAAAAAGACTAATAGAAAGCAAAAAGATTTTTTTTGAATTTCTTGTCTGTCTGTCTGTCTGTCTGTCTGTCTGTCTGTCTGTCTGTCTGTCGACATATTGTTGTCCGCATTTTTCTCTGAAACTACTGAACCGATTTACTTGAAAATTTCACCAATTGCTTTGTTTTAACTCAATTTAGGTTCTAAAGTTTGGTTCATCAAAATCGGTTCATTAAAAAAAAAGTTATCGTCATTTGAATGAACTCAAGGCATTAGCTTGCCAGCGAATGTTATATAGAAATCGCGCTGGTATGACCCTGGCTAAAGAATGACGTTCGAAACGTCTGGGTTATATGATTGTTGATAAAAATATATATTTTTGAAGCACTATTATATAATATTTTATACAATAAAGTAAACAAAATTGAATTGTTAGTGGAGATTACCTTCATTAATCATAACAGTTAAGTTTAAGTCGTAATTAATTCAACACAGAGATAAAAAACGATCTTGAAAGTAATATCAAGTAAATACAAAGATATTTTGGTTGGTTCGTTCATATAATATATGTAACTAATTTAAAAACTGTACAGGAGTTAATATGCAATTAATACAGTTATTTTACAAAGAATATTATGAATCCTACAACCTAAATTAAACTATTCACTGACATCAGCACATTTAACAGAGTTTTAGAATTATGATGAGACGTATATTATATAGGTAAAAAGAACATAAAGTTACAAAAATATATACGTGTAATACATAATTAGCTTTATGTATATTTTATAAATATCAGATATCAACAATGGTCGTATTTTTTTATTTAAAACAATCAAAAATTCTTTGACGATAATGTCGTAAAAAAATCATATTAGAAGTCATTATAGTTGTCAATCAATTCTGCTTATTAAATCAATAATCATGTATTTTAAGCGGGCGAAGCCGTGGGCGAGCCGCTAGTGTTTATATAATAGAATGAATAATGTATGCACACAGTAGGGTAGGCAGAGGGAACCTAGTGTTAAGACACGCCACTTTCTGCCAAATTCTGGAGATATTGCGTGTTGAGTGGCAGAACTCAACGTCGCGCTTAGCTTCGCCACCAGAGTGAAGAAATGGAAATATAAATTTAAGTAAATATTTTATCTCCTCGAATGGGGATCGAACACACAACCAGTCGATTTTGCAGTCACACTTCGTACCGCTGCGCCACGACTGGCCTCAAGTTTTATTGAAATCACAATTAACAATTTTGTAGAACTGCATGTTAAAGGAAGCTTGGCAAAATCCAAGTGTGAAAACTGTATTTAAATCGGTTAAGCTCTTCCTGAGATTGGCGGAACCAAAGGTTTGAAAAACATTGTTTTTGGGTTATATTACATTGATGGAAGCATTCGCCCCCAGTATAATTTTTTCGATATATTTTCCATATACAGACACCGATCAGTTACGATTTTATTATAAGTTTAGATATAGATAAAAACAGAATTTTCCTGCTGTGATAAGCTAAATAAAATATGGCGTTGAGTTACGCCACTCAACATGCAGTATCTGATTGAAAATCGAAAAGTTACTGTTTTAATACTAGGCTCCCTTAGCTTACAAATCCCAACGATATGAACTCCGTCAAGGAATTGAGCCTTGCGGAATTTGGCCGCATTAAAATCCTAATAACGAAGTTAATAAATTCTAACAAAAGGGCGTTATTCTAGTAAAGCAATAAAAAAACAAACCCAATATTTCATTAGAATTAACAGTGAACCCTGTAAAATTTGAATAGGTCCCGACTTTTAATCCTAATGAACTAATGTGTTTGTTATTTATTTTCTGTTTCACAGTCAGACTTTATATTTTTTTATAATTCTGTTCTAATTTAACTTTTTCAATAAAACTTTGTGTGTTTATTTATAGAGACAAAGCGTATCGCGTATAAGCTCCAAGAGCGTCGCCTGAGATGCTTTAGTCACGTTACGCGCCGGCCTAAAAATTATGTCGGATGCAAGTGCCTTGCTATGTCAGTCCCTGGAGTGAGACCTCTCGGGCGCCCAAGGTAGCGCTGGTTGGATGTCGTAATGCATGACATGAGAGCCAATGGTCTAACCACCGTGGACGCTAAAGACCGTGCAAAGTGGAGTAGGTTGATTAGAAAGGCAGACCATGGCAAATAGCCGGGATTAATGCCAGGAAGAAGAAGCATATATCCTTAGAGTGTATAGGGAACCACAAAGAGATTACCTTTCTAAATTCCCCAAAAAAAATGAGATTTTACGTTTTTTAATTCAAACCAACAAAATTATGTGCGGACACTAGTATTTATAAGAAATAGTTTGTTTATTGAGGCCATATTAGATAACGAGTAGAGGAACTTGATGACATAGACATTTTATATTCCATTGAATTTGCTTAAATGCCTAAGTACAAAAATAAATAAACAAAAATGACCAACTGGTTCAGTGTTTAATTCTTATGTTTTTTTTTTCAGGTGTTTTATTAGAAAAGTTAATGGATAATTTGGATATAAGTAAAATTAACAGTGGTGACGATCGTTGTTCGGTGTTAAACGCTGGGTCACTTATAAGCGTCGAATGTTCAGAGATGTACCCATATATGTGCTACAAGCAAGAAAATTCAATTAAGGAGGTACAACTGACTTCCTGTGGAACCACTGACAAAGGTAAAGTAAATTTCTGGTAATTTAATAAGTAGATCACTTGATGTAATTTTTTTGTACTCGATTCTTAATAAAATTAGAAAATAAATATTAAATACACAAATGTGTTTAATCAGTCTGAATAAGTACAGTAATAGTAGAAGTAGTAGATATATAACTGTTATTTTGATCTTATAAATGTCAACCTTGTCTTCTAAACATTCTACATCATTATTGTTAAACGTTTCACTGTACTGTTAGGGATAATTTAACATAACATTATATCTTTAAGGAAAAAATATATATTGACCGATGAATATAGACAACCTTAAAAAATTATTATAAAATTCTTCCGTTATTAACTATTTAAATGACAAACAACACACAGGTAATAAAAATAAAATAAAAATTTAGGACAAAACTATCAACATTACGCTCATCTACAAAATTACAAAAAAATAAAACGAAAAATTATAATTTGATTTAATTTATAGTTTGCAAGAATGTACAAAACATTATATAGTTTAGATAAACTGTACATGTGTATGATATAAATTATTTCGTCAATAGAATACGTACTGGACGAGAGGACTGGCAACTGCTACAAATTCCATGCACATACAGAGACTTGGTTTGATGCCTTTAAAATATGTTCAGCAGAAGAAGCATATTTGGCGATAATAAATAGCAATACTGAAGCACAAGTCTTTAAAGATATTTTTGAAAAGTATCCTGATAGCATATTTAAATCTGATCACCCAATTGTTATCAGCCTTGGCATTATAGATTGGGAGCAAAACAGGAAATGGTACACAATTCATGGTAAGTAAAATATATTTTTTAGCTCCACGCTTTAACTTCTTATACAATACAGTACACAGTGAGAATTAAGTGTCAAAAATTCTGCTTTAAAAGTAAAATTTAAGACATTGCAGTTTGAGTGGCGTTATGATTAATACAATGTTACAGGAAACAAAATACTTAACTAAAATATTTTTTTTTTTCATATTTTAATTGTATAGATGTTTGAAATATTTAAGTGAAATCAAGTAACAATAATCAGTAATTTAAATTTAAAATAACAAAATGTATTTTTAATATCAGGCGAGCGTCTAAAAGATACAGGTCACTCTAATTTGAGTAAAGGCGAACCAAATAACGCAGCACGAAATGGTACAATGTACCGAAACAAATTGTTGAACGATAGTCCTTGCTCAAGGAAAACAGCTTTTATCTGTGAGAAAGACGTAAGAAACATAGACAGTTCTGAAGACAAGACTGTAGTAAAAAAATCGAAAATTACTGAAGAAACGACAGAAATATAAACATCGACTACTGAAAAATTGAAATTAATTACAATCTGGACTACTGAAAAAAAAGCAAAAATAAAAACTTTGGATAGTGAAAATACGCCTGGAGTAGAAGATTCCAGTACTACTGAAGATATGCCTGAATTCGTGCCAACTGATACTCTGCTTTATGGCATGTATGATGAATAAATACGATATAAAATAAATAAAGAAAATTATATAATGTATTTTATAAATAATACAGTAATTTATAGAAATTGTTTTAGTCATGAAATAAAATATTCTATAGACTTCTTGTGGTTTTGTTTCTTTTGAGTATGTTTTGTGAGTACTGGTGATACAGCGTGAAGCTGTTTTTTATTTATATAATTGAAATATTTCAAGTTGAAGTTGAAGTTTAGAAAAAAAAGTTTAATTACTCAGTTTTACACCTTAAATAACAAGTTTGAAATTGAGTTCACTTTAATATTTTACTTATTATCAATTGAAACCCACGTTATTTTTGCTATATAAACTTGTGTTGTTTGTCAAAGTGGTTAGTTTTTTGTGAAATTGTAAATTGAATAATTTTTGGTTTAGAACATGAAAGTAATTTTTTCCATCATGTCATAAGACAATCTTACGAGAGCCCTATTTTACTATAGAAGATTTAAAAAAAAATGTGTTACCAACACATCAAGATGTTGTTGTGAAACTAAAAGTGCAATACGACACCTGTACGACAAAATACATTGCAAGCATCAAATTGCCGCCGTTTGCCTACCGCTGCCATCCGATCGGATGTCAAACCAGGGCGACATGCGAGCTCTCACTCGCACGCAGGCTGAGTGATATCTGTAAAGAGACTTTACAGCCTGCAACGGACCTTTCCGTTCATATTATAGTTGTTGTTCATCGGCGTAGTATCTCCCATAATTTCGCTCTTACAACTCTGTCAAACACCTTTTCCATGTCCACAAAAGCACAGAAAACTTTTTGGTTAACGACCAAAAATTTTACCATGATCATGCGGAGGGAAAAAATCTGATCCATACACCCTCTTCCAGGTCTAAAGCCTTCTTGGGCCTCCCACAACAGCCTCTCAGATCTCTCTTGCATTTTTCTCCCTAGAACTTTAGCATAAACTTTACTACCTAAGCCAATCAAACTTATAGCCCTGTAGGGGAACAATTATTTATATTTATAGTTTATTTAATATGTGTCATTTATATATCTCAATATTGTAATTTATTTATTTATCATTTATACACATACATAAAATCATACATACATTTAATAGGATTTATATATTTTGTAGTAAGTATTCGTATTTAGTATATTTATATGAAAGCGCTCGCTGCCGTCGACCGAACCGGTAAGGCGTTTTAACATTTACGCCTACCCACTTGTCGACGGCATATTTTATATATAACAGTCGTTGCTTGCCACTCGATGCGCTTTCCATACGTTCCTTTGTTTTATCTAGTATTTGTTTCCAAATTTGTATCTTTTGTGTTCTGTTGTATATATATGTTTGTGGTTGGCTTTCTTATATACTGTACCGTGTTTAATTGTGATTTTTCCATTTGTGTTATCACTGTACGTACATTTAAAGTGGTGTTGATTAAACTAGGTGCTAAACGTGAGTAGACTTTTATTCACCTCCATCAACACTACAGCCCTATAACTATTAAAACCTGATTAATCGCGTATATTTAAGATTCATTTCGAAAGAAATGTTCTTCGTGTTGTTCGTTAACCTTTCATCTTTTTCATTCTCTGCTTTTTCACGTGTCATCTTTATCAGTACTTTCGTTTTTATACTTTTTCTTTTTTATCAAGAGCAAGAGAGGCTTTATCCTGCCATGCCTTCTTCTTTCTTTCTACAGCATCTTACACTTCATCATACCACCATTCGTCACGCTTTTTGCTAAAGCCTCTTTTTCTTTTACCACATACCCCTATCGATGCTTCCTTCATACAATCCCTAACGTCCTGCCAGCATACTTCAACATTTCCGTTTCCAGATTCCCGGCTGTCTAGCTTTTTTGAAACTCTTTTTCTTTTTAAAATTACCCTTTAAGAAAAATCAATATTTATTTACATTTATATTTTCATTTCTTCGCTTTGGTGTAGAGGCAAAGCGCGGTGTTGAGTTCCGCCATTCAACACGCAATGCCTCCAAAACTCAGCGGAAATTGGGGAACGAAGTGTCTTAATACTAGATTCCCTCTGTCTATCCTGCTGTGTGCGGGATACGGCGTAAAGCTCTCGATAGAGTGAAGGAGTAAAAATATACATTTAAAAATAAAATAAAATAAATCAGCTGAAATGGAAATATTAATTTAAATAAATATTTCATCCCCTCGAATGGGGATCGAACCCCCAAACAGTCGGTTTTACACTTTGTGCGCCTGCGCCACGACTGGTCTCTGATAAAAAATAATTCAAAATACAAAAAAATATTATATATTTTTTTCAAGATTAAAACAATTTATATCATTTACTCGTAGCTGTACTATTATAATATTAGTTTAATTTTGTCTATTTCCTAAGATATTCATTATAAATAACTGCATTGCGCAGATTTTCCGATTCAGGCATATTTTTAGTAGTACGAGAGCTGTTTTCTTCAAAACTATCCATATTTGTTACTTTTTTCTCACAGAGAAAAGCTATTTCCGCATAGCAAGATACTGCAACTAACTCTCCTCTACTGGTTATACTACCACAATATGTATTGTTTTCTTCATTCGGATATTGTCTGTACTGAGTATTTGAACGTGAGTACGTGTCTTCATATAACGATGCAGACCGTGCTTCTGAGTTATTAAAACTCTCTGAAACAAAATATATACATTGTATTACATTAAATTTTATTTTAAGTTACAAATAAAAATGTAAATAGCCTGCATTTTAAGGAATTTATTATTTCATTTTCCCGCTCTTCGCGTCGCTCGCCTTCGACTCAAAGCGCAATGAGTTAAATGGTGGCGCCATTAACTTGTTAAGTCGCAAATTCAGGCAGAATACGGTGAACAGAATGTCTTGACGTTGGCCTCTCAAAACTAGAAACCTAGTGTTAAAACGAACTGTTCCCCAATTTCTGGAGATGAATTCAGGTTTCAAGAAGGTTTCTGTTAAATATTGAAACTTTAATTTACTTACCATGAATTGCATGGAGCATCAAATTTCCCTTCCAATCTATAAAGCCAATGTTAATTAGATCATTATAAAGTTCAATACTGCTATATGCATAATTTTCAAAAATATCTTTAACTACTCGTATTTCATCTCTGCTGGTAATTATCGCCAAGTATGCTCCTTCTTGTGAACAAATTTTAAATGCATCGTACCAAGTTACTTTATTTGTATGGAATTTGTAACATCTATCGGTCCTCTCGTTCAATATGTATTCTGTTGAAGAAATAACCTGTATTAAATTTGATTATATGCATAAAATAACAATACAGTCCCTCGAATGGGTTTCGTTACAGTCACGCCCTTGTGCCCCTGCGCCATGACTAATAAGAAGACTGGTTATCTATAAAATCAACTCTCAGATGATAATTTTACACGATAACGTTAAAAAAAAAAGTAATGTATGCTATGTATTGTATGACTGTGACATGGACACGACCGTTTCTTGTACGTGACTACGTTTATATAACTGGTTATATAATATAAATAAAATAATTATTGGTATAATATAACTTTATTAAACATCTGTGATACAAAAAATACGGCATACAAGATATATCAAAAATTCTGGTTAAAGCTAAATCAATACTAGTAATAGTATTACCTAACATTTTTAGAGAGTTTCCATGAGAGCCATTCCATGAGAGCTGACCATGAAGTCGAGCAATGAGTGGTTTTGTGAAATATTATAGTTAAAGTCTTCAACTGTCATAACTAGCGTAAGATCAGGCTCATATTCAGGTTTCATTTCAACGATGTTGTTTGAATATTTAAACAACGATCGTAACATAAAGTTTCATTTCTGATAACGCCGTGTCATTGGGTCCGGCATATACACATCCAATGACAAATTTGAAGATGCCATTAACATATTCGTATATCATATATCATCAGCTTTTGCGTCTTTAATTTTCAAATGAATTTCCGGCAGCAATTTCCATGTCAATGTGAACTCCTTTACGGTCAGTGAAGTATTAAGTCAACTATTGTTTTTTCTATACATGGCTACTACTCCATCGTCTTTGCGACTTGGTGATGATGATACCGCTACTGATGATGTATTTGCGATTTGTCTATTCGTAGCGGTATAACAATATGATCTTACATCAAAGCCAGGTACATTTACTGGTATGGAATTTTCTATTCAAGTTTCGCTGATTGCCAAATACTCAGGTTAGTTCATAATTGTATCAATAGAGATATCTTCCGAGTGCGGACCAAGCGTTTGCATTCATGGTAATAAGAAAATAAATATAATACAAAGCATTATATGAAACAGCAGATCAGGAACACTTTTACAAAACTTTATTACTTTGACGACTAGTGTCGGCTACGTATACTGGGCCAATCTCTGGTACTGATCTCGTATCTCTCTAACTTTTGGAGAAGTCTGACCAAATCCGTGATAAAACTTTATATCGTCTCGAGTGTTGATCATAAAAAAGGCTATCAATCCGCAAAGGTTAAAATTCCCTAAACAGCGGTGACTGTTTTATCTGTTGTTGGCGCAAAAACCAGAGACGATCACACAAACCACACTTATGTCCACATGGATTGTTGACAAACGTCGTTTTGAAACGTACACTAGCTGTGTGCTCAGTATTTCTTAATAATCGACGATCATACACAATTTATACCTCTTCAGTTTGTTGTCGATGTAGAAGCGATTTCATCATCTACTTGCATATTTTCAACCGCCTGACCTGCAGATGTACTGGCACCGTCGTTCGTCGTCGTCGTCGCTCGACCGCATTCATTCTACGTTCCTGGCACTGCTCCTTTCCAACTGTATAAGATATTAGTGTTTGGTTTTGGCTTTTGGACACGTGTAGGCCGACATTATATAATTTTGATAATATTTTTTTAATTAAAACACCTTATGCATCGTCAATTCATTAAACTATATTTTTTACATACAATCGACGATAGCTGATGAATAAAAATTAAACCAACTTCGAAGCTTTCCTGAATCAAAAGTTATACTAATTGCAAATCTCGATTCTGATACTATTCTCGCTTAATGTAGTAAACTCTTTGATTCTTTAGCTATCCATTAGTGTCATTTTATAATATTTTGGAGGATAGTTTCGAAACTACAAGGCCAAATTGTATGCCCCGATTTTGTTATCGTTAGGTTTTTTGAATTACTCCTGCTTAATAGTAAGATTTATAGACGTATTCATGTCAAAACATGTAAATAAATCCAAACATAACTTTGTGTTTAATCACCAGAGGAAATTGTTAGTCTTTAAAAGCCTTAATTTGAAAAAAACTATTAATGGGATATGTTAATCTCGCCTTTATTTTTATAGGCGTATAGAAACTAGTACTTTTCCAGGCTTAATGAAATATATAAAAATAAATGTATAAAAATTTTGACGTAGAGGGACTCGAACCTGAGCCTCCTGGAAACCGACCAGGGCTCTGACCCCTAAACCATACGTTCTGGTCGGTTTCCAGGAGGTACGGGTTCGAGTCCCGCTACGTTAAAATTTTATACGTTTTCTAAATAAGTATTACAATATTTATTTAGAAAATCCTCATTATTTAAATATCCTTACAGAGCTAACAACATAAATAAGTTGTAATAAGCGTATAAAATTTCGACGTAGCTTGATGAGAATGACAACGTATTGCTTAGTGTCAGAGCGCCTGGTCGGTTTCCAGGAGGAGCGGGTTCGAGTCCCGCTATGTTCAAATTTTACCAACCAGTATACAAAAAATTAATTAAAAAAAATACACTGCATAAAAGATATTTTTCTACCTTCACGCTGTATCCCACACATAGCAGCTCAGGCGGTAGGAACCTAATGTTCAGTACAAAGTGTCTGAACATTCCAATTAAAATACTTCCGTTTCCCATTTTCCGCGGCTTTTTTATTAAGCCGTGTGATCCCGGACTAGAATAGAATCATCCTGGTACTGGTGGTGTCGTAAGAGGCGACTAAAGTACGTGTGGTAGAGTCACGTCGCCAGCAATGGCAACACGCATGGGCAGACTCGACCGGATCATTACCACCCCCGGCATTTAAAATCGGCGTTAAGTACTGGCTTTATGCCACTGCGTTTTGCCTCAGGTAATGCCGGGCTACAGCGCCCAACCCAAATTGTCGGCCGGCAACGCACCTGTAGCTCCTCTGGTGTTGCACGGGAAAAAATCTAATTATTAAATTATTAGAAATTCACATCACCTCTGTCAGTTCCGCAGGGAGTCAATTGTTGAGAATTTTCTCGCTTGTAGCACATGTATGGGTACTTCTCCGAACATCTGACGCTTATGAGTGATCCAGCATTTAACACTGAACATTGATCTCCATCATCATTAATTTGACTTATATCTAAATGCATCAATTCTTCTATTGGAACACCTAAAAATAGATAAAATAAAATTAAATCAGCTTCACGCTGTATCACGCACACTGCAGGATAGGCAGAGGCAAGCTAGTGTTAAGACACACCGTTTCCCACATCCCGCCGAGTTCTGGAGGTATTCCTTGATGAGTGATGGAACTCAACACCGTGCTTTGCCTTGACACCAGAGCGAAGACATAAAAATATAAATATAAATAAATATAGATAAATATGTAATACAAAAAATATTATTAACTACTTATTTTTTTAGTTGATTACTTGTATTTTTCTGGGTCAGCACAGTCAATAGAATATATTTATGTATTCAACATCAATTTCTTCTACTCTTAACGTGACGATACAGAAGTAATATTAACACTGTTTCAAATGTTAACTAAAGTTCCCCTTCAACTACTTATTGTAGTAAGATCAGGTTCATACAAATATATAGATAGTTCATACAAATATATAGATTCATAATTAACTATTGTATTTATGTGTGTTACCAGGAATATTTTTTCTTTTTTTAATACATCGTACCCAAGGTACATAGTGTCACACTACCCTAGAAAACTAGAAAATTTACCTTCTAATGTATGCCATAAGTCGTTGACGAACGTTGCATGTACTCCGATGAAAATTTGATCAATATTATAAGATCTTGAGTAAGATTGTAACGCGTCTTTCATTGGATTGTTTAAAGGTGACGCCAAAATTGCACCTAAATTAAGTAAATGAAGAAAGTCATTAGCCAAGTTATGAGGCCAATCGTGGTGCAGCGGCACGAGGTGTGACTGCAAAACCGACTGGTTGTGGGTTCGATCGCCACTCGAGAAGATGAAATATTTACTTAAATTTATATTTCCATTTCTTCGCTGTAGTGTCGAGGTTAAGTGCGGCGTTGAGTTCTGCCACTCAACACGCAATGCCTACAGAATTTGGCAGAAAGTGGGGAACGGAGTGTCTTAACACTAGGCTCCCTCTGCCTACCCTGTTGTGTCCGGTGAAGCTGATAAAAAAATAAAAAACAGTAATTAGCAATTGATTTCCACTACTCAAAAAGTTGTCGATCGGAGTAACGCTCGTTCTATAAAACTAAAAATGATTTCAGTAACAAGTCATATTTATCAACTAAGGAGAGACGAGGTCAATCCAAAAATGCGTCAATTGATAGTGGACATGTCAAACATCAACAAACATCACACATCATTACAGCATAAATGTTATATATTTTATACAGTAAAAAAAATTGGGCAAGCGCGAGTTGGGCTCGCCCACCGAGGGTTCCGTTTAAGAATTCAAGACCTCGGGCTTATTTTGAAATTCAGGCTTAGCTTAGCCAGAAATCCTTTCATCTAATACCTCACTTGAACTAGCAGCTATAATACTACCTACTACCATGCTGGGTTAAACTCAAGTACCCTATTATTTTGATTCCCTTCACAGTGTCGAAATACATGCTTTTTACTATTTAAGGCTATCATTTTTTAGAATTTAACCACAAATGTATAGTTTTCGGATTGTCCTTGAACTAGTACTACGTATAGATGTTAGATGCCAAATTTTATAATTCTAGGTTAAACGGAAGTACTCTATTAATCTTGATTTCCTTTATAGTGTCGAAATACACGTATTTTGCTATATAAACGCCCATACCATTTTGATAAGTTAATGGAGAAATACGTTTATTTTCAAAAAATCACGAGGCCGTAGATCTATCATTTAAATTTCAACTCGATATCTCCAAGCGCCCCTGAGATAATGGCTCTTAACAGACAGACAGACAGTCAAACAGACAGACGGACAACAAAGCGATCTTATAAGAGTTTCTTTTTCCCTTAAAAGGTACGAAACCCTAAAAAATTAAAAAAACTCGAAATTTTAATGCTATATATAAATTATTTTAAAAAAATACATGCGATTTAGTATGTCATACATACATACGAGTATGTATTGCGTATTAAAATATAATTGACATTTACCTGCGCCTTTTTTGAAATAAAAATAATTTTGACTTATATATTGTATGTGTTGTTCCCGATGTAACTGTGACCGTCGGAAAAATTAACATAAATAGAAACTCACTTTCCTGACGGCAGATGTCGCGTGCTTCGTACCATGTCGCCTTCAACCTGTGCAGCTTAAACCACACTTTAGCGTCTTCGTCGAATTCATAGCCGTAATGCCTAAACGTTTTTGTATCTGTAAATATTTTTTTAAGCTATAAATCTTTTGGTTCGTAAAAGAATATTAATGATAGTAAATTTTGACCAATAAAATTTCGCACACCGTCACTAAATACCGACACAACGAAGTTAGTTAATATATTAGTTTTTTTAATTATGTAGAAAAAATGTGTATGATATTGATATAATTATTTTTTAACTAAAAAAAGCGTTATAATAAAACTTTAATTTTATGTATTAAATACCTATTTTTCTATATTATTAGTATTGTTTATCTATAAAGGTAGGTTAACAAGAAGGATCAATTTTTTTGTTATTACGCTAAAAAAGTACAAGTTTTTATTTGCGTACAAAAGTATACACACATACGTTTTTTTTTAACAAGAAACAGAACGAGCAAAGAAAGTTTTTTTTTTTCGAAACGTTATTAAGTTAAGCACTCTACAATGTTTTGAAAATTTGGGCGGTGCATAAGTAACGGAGTGTTTTAACACTTGTTTCTCTCTGACTACCCTACTACATGAGGCATACAGAGTAATACTAAAAAAACCTTTACATATACATAAATATAAGATTTTTAATTTAACCAGACCAGATAATTTTTCTTAATGTAGACATTTTTAGCACTTTACTGATATTACTGATATTATACGTATTAATGTTAGAGGTCGAATTTCATTCGGAATTCGTAACACTGTATGTTGAGCGGCGTAACTCACCGCCGTACTTAATGTTATCACGATGGGAAAGTTATTTTTTTAGTTAATAAATAAAATTCTCACAACTTACCTACGTATAAAATCAGACAAACCACGATGAAGTATCGCAAAAGCTCCATATCGTATTATTACGCATAGAGATGTCTTTCAACTGAGCACTAGCTGTTTCTAATATATATATTAAACACTATATAAGTTGTTATTTTTGCTTGAGACTCTTATCAAAATGAATGTGATTAACACCAATTATCGTATGACCTTTTTAATTAAATATTATTTTCTTATTCCCGACTGCTAAGGATGGGTCTTTCCCGCGTATCTTTTATGTATGTAATATTATTTATTACCTCATATCTCCAGAACCGCTGAACGGATTTGCATAATTGATCGGTATCGTTATCGTTTTGTATCGTTAGATTCGTATCAGCAGCCCAAGTGTTCTTAGATAGGTGACGTAAAAAAAATAATCATGGCGGCTGTGAGACGTCATTGAACTTAGTGAAAAAAAAAAATTGTTTCGAATACCACAAAGTGGGTATCAAATTCAAGAGCTCAATACGAGGATTTCAAAAAGGTATATCATGATTATCATAACCATAATGAATTCTAACAAAAAAGTGAAAAATAAAAAAAAAAACAAAAACCCCGACTGCATAAAACTAAAAAGAAAATAAACAAGCCCAATAGTTTATTAGGATTAACATTCGGGACCTATATTTATAGGAATTCTTCAATCAATAAAATCTTTACCAGGAACCCCGCATAATTTAAAGAGGTTCCGACTGTTCATCTTCTTCGGGGTTTTTGTATTTATAAATAGTTTTTTATTTTAGTTTTTGTTTAAATTTATGCTTGTCGAGGTATAACTTCCTAGTGTGAATTCTGATACTTAGTAAATTAAAATTATATTTTATTTTACGTGGGCATGAATTTGTATTGTTTTAGGGTTCTGTACCTTTTTAAGAAAAAGGGAACCCTTACATGATCACTTTGTCGTCCGTTCGTCTGTCTGTCTATCTATCTGTCAAGACCCTTTCATCTCAGAAACGCTTTTAGATATCGAGTTGAAATTCAAACAAAATACTCAGACTTACGGCTCCATGATTTCCTGATAAAAAACATATTTCAAAAAATTGATAAAAAAATTATTGTCAGACATCGCAATATACAGAATGATCAATGTAGAAAATACCATCGACAACCGGAAACTATCCAGCATATAACTAGTGCTTGTACTTCCATAGCACAGACAGATTATACTCATAGAAACAATAAAGTTGAATAAATCGTTCATCAAAAGTTGGCAATAATAAATAGTTTAATACAGGATAAACTCCACCCATAATAAACCACATAATTTAGTATATCAATATGTGCCAAAGCCTGTGTTGGAGAGCCCCAATTGCAAGATGTACTATGATAGAGCTATTCTAACAGACAAAACAATATACTATAATAGACCTGATATAACATTAATGGACAAAATAAATAAACATACATACTCATAATCCGCAAAAATATATAATAGAAAGAATTAACAAATATACAGAATTAAAGGAAGAAGTATCACGAATATGGAAAATTAACAAAATATATATTGTACCATTGTTGCTTTCCAGCACAGAAGTTATACCAAAAAGTATTTTATACTACATAGAGCAAATAAAATTACCTATAAATATATACATCACTATGCAAAAAGCCGCAATACTTAATACTTGTCGCATTGTCAGAGTTTTTACAGGAAGACATTACTTCCCAACCATTTTTAGGAAATGGACCACACTTGGCTTGAAACCCGTGGGGTTCATATTAACCGAAATTAGGTTTCGAGAAAAAAATATATAAAATATAATAATAATAATAATAAAAACATTTATTGCCATAAAAAACATACAATTTTATAACTATGGACATAAACATTACGATTGATGAAAAACAGCGATGCTGGGGAAATGTAAATAAAAAAATATTACAAGACTACCATGTACAACTAATGAATTTAAATGTAAAAAAAATTATTATGTTTACATTTCCTTACATAAAAAAGTTGCCACAAGAAAATGACATTAGATATAATTTAAATAATATGTTACATATATTAATAAATAGTAATTATGTAACATTAGGTGAAAATAATAAAAAAATGAATTTAATTGACATAAATAATGTAATTGATATAAAAAAAAATAATTTGACATGTGATAGGCTACACCTATCTTATTTTTACAAAAGACAGATAGCAAGTATGCTATCTTATTTTTTACAATTTAACCTAGCCAATACTGTGGCTAGAAAGACTACTGTTCCTCTTGAACAGTGTAATACAACATGTGTGGAACCTGTTCCAATTAATTTAAATTAAATTATGAGACAATAGAGGCCATCTCTGGCAATATATTATACAATAATAAAAATGAAATAAATATGAATATAAAATTAAATAGAATTTGTTATGATAATGATACAAACTTGGTGCATCAAAACATACAAGGGATGTTTAATAAAGAGTTAGAAATTGAATTATTCTTAAATAGTAATAATGTTCATGTACTTTGTATTACAGAACACTATCTTCGAAGCTCTGAGGCTATTTTTAATTTTAATAATCACCAAGTTGCTAGTATGTTCAATAGAGAAAAAACTATTCGCGGTGGCTCTTTAATAATTTTGAATAAATCTTATAAATTTAAAGAACGTAAAGATATTGTGAGCCTCTCTGTTGAGCAGACTATTGAAATGGCCTGTGTTGAGCTAGAGCATTTCATTGTTGTAAGTGTATACAGACCTCCCTCTGGGTTATATGAACACTTTGAAATAATTTTAGAACAAGTACTTGTAAAGTTATCTGGGTCTAATAAATTAATAGTTGTATGTGGTGATTTTAATATTAATTTACTAGAAAATTCCACCATTTGCACTAGATTCAGGTCACTACTTAATTCATATAACCTAGACAATCTATTTCTAGAGCCAACAAGAATCACTCATTGTACCGCTACTTGCATTGATAATATTTTTACAAACTCTGTGCCTTATAAAAAATCAATAATTAATATGTTAAGTTCAGATCATTGCGGACAGTTGGCTTCCTTTCACCTTGGTAAAAAAAAATTGATAAAAATAAAAAAAATGTTTGTATACCGATGACAACTAGTCGTATAGAAAAGTTCAGAAGTAATATAATAACAAAACTTAAATATTTAAAACATAATAATAAGCCCAATTTACTATATGAGAATTTTTTCAATGTTATACAGAGTGAGTTCAAAGCTATATTTACTTCTAGAACAGTCAATTCCAGGAGCTTCTTGTCATTCAAGGATTGGGCGACTGTGGGAATTCATAAGAGTAGACAAAGGTTATATGAACTTTATAGTGAGAAAACGTATAACCATAGTAAACATTTATTAATTATGTTAAATCTTATTCTAAATTATTTAAAAAAGTGTGTTCCATGGCAAAATCGTTACATATTAAAAACAAGATTAAAAACTCTTTTAATAAAATTAAAATGACATGGGACATAATAAATTGTGAAACTGGAAAAGCCAGGGATTGCAATTATGAATTTAAATTAAGAATTGACAATGGGTTAACCAGCTCGGACCAAGAAGTTGCCAGTGTTTTTGAAAAATTCTTTGCTGATATTCCAGTTTCCACAACCAAAACACTTATATCTTCCACGACAGTCGCTGAATCTTTACTTAAGGAGAACGTAAACAAATGTGATATAGATTTCAAATTTAAAGTGGTCAACTCAAGAGACATTATTAAGACATTCAAGTCCCTAGACATTAAGAAAACATCAGATATATGGGGAATTTCTGTTAAATTAATTAGTCATATAATAGACGCTGTTGCTCCTTACCTCGCGACTGTATTTAATAGTTGTATAGAGTATGGTGTGTTTCCTGACTTAATGAAATTTAGTAAAGTCATACCTATATTTAAATCGGGTAGTACATCTGATCCCAACAATTTCAGACCTGTATCTATACTACCCTCATTTAGTAAAATCTTTGAGAAAATTATTTTAAATCAAATGCTGATGCACTTTGACTCACATCAGCTTTTGCATGATAAACAGTATGGCTTTACTAAAGGTCGCTCGACTACTGATGCTGGTGTAGGACTTATAAAAAGTATATTTGAAGCTTGGGAGGGATCGCAGGATGCTCTTGGTATGTTCTGTGATCTGTCTAAGGCCTTTGATTGCGTTCAGCACTCTACATTGGTCATGAAGCTACACCATTACGGCATAAGAGGACGTGCACTCAATCTTCTGACCTCTTATTTAGCTAACAGAGTTCAGAGGGTTGATGTAAATGGCAAGAAATCTCCTGGATCATTTGTCAGTATGGGGGTCCCACAAGGGTCTATTCTTGGTCCTTTTCTGTTTTTAATATACATAAATGATTTGCCATTTTTAGTGGGAAAGAACCATGATATAGTATTGTTTGCTGATGATACTTCATTGATTTTTAAAATAAAACGACGACAAAACATATATGACGATGTAAACAATGCTCTATCGAAAGTAGTACATTGGTTTAGTGTTAATAACTTACTATTGAATAGTAAAAAAACTAAATGTATAATCTTCAGAACACCTAACACAAAATTTGTTAAAGCTGATGTACTCTTGAATGGTGAAGCCGTGGAACCTGTCGATTCTACGGTGTTTCTCGGTATCACCATTGACTCTAAATTGCAGTGGGGACCTCATATCGATGGATTGGGGAATAGACTTAGCTCAGCAGCTTTTGCGGTTAAAAAAATCAGACGATTAACGGATGTGGAAACGGCTCGCCTTGTTTACTTTAGCTACTTTCATAGTATTATGTCCTACGGCATTCTACTTTGGGGTAATGCAGCCGGTATTAAATCAATTTTTGTTTTGCAGAAGCGAGCTATTCGCGCAATCTATAATTTAGGCCCAAAAGAATCGTTAAGGCAAAAATTTAAAGAAATAAATATTTTGACAGTTGCATCTCAATACATTTTTGAAAATGTTATGTATATTAAGAAGAATATTAAAGATTTTGCCAAAATTGGTGATGTACATAATATCAATACTAGAAATAGGAGTAAACTTATTGCACCTGTGACCCGATTACATCGGGTCCGTAATTCTTTTATGGGACAATGTGTACACTTTTACAATAGAATCCCAGAAAACGTCCGAGAATGTTCTATATCACAATTTAAAAGAGTTGTGAAAAGACGTTTGTGTGTTAAAGGTTATTACCAAATTAATGATTATATAAATGATAACACGCCTTGGGAATGAAATGCTCGCTCCAGTCTATTTCAAAGTATCATTGTCAGAAACGCCGAAATGTGATTTTGTATAATTGATTTAAAAAAAAATAAGTCCCGCTGAGTTTCTTGCGCCGGTTCTTCTCAGGTCTGAGGCACTAATTTTAGTGAACTGGTGGTAAATTATTTGACGTTCAAAAAATGAAGCATGTAACTTATTATTTTGAATAAAATTATTTGACTTTGACTTGACTTTGACTTGCTTGAGTTTTGATTCTCAAGCATCGCTGTTTTTCAGTTACACCTTGGAAATTTTGACACACAAACAAAACAAAACAAACAAACTCCATTCAAAAGACACAACAAAAAAAAAATTACACATTCATATGTATTAAATTGTCTCTCTCTCTCTCTCTCTCTCTCTCTCTCTCTCTCTGTGCGTGGATGTGTGCATGCGTGCTCCTATTTTGTACATATGTACATTAGCTTTAGGTTTAAAAATAAATAACTTTTAAATTTTAATCATATACATATATTTGAAATTTGAGTATTAAAAATATTAAATTTTTCTGCGTCAAGTTGTCGTTTTTGTGTAATGCGCTTTTATATCTATTTTTAAAATTAGCTGCACTTATTTTAAGCCTTAAGGGAGGTGGTAGGTCATTCCAGATTCTTGCTGCCGCAAACTTATAACAGCGCCGATAGCGTGACGTGTAATGTGGAGGTATTTTTAATAGATTCCGGTTACATGAACGAAGGCTTTTATTACCATCACCAGCCCAGGAGAGTTTTTCAAATAAGCACTGTGGCCTTTTATTCCACAGAACCCTTTGAATTAGAAGAATTTGAATTAGAGAAGCGTGTTGTAACTCCATTCTTGCTTTCATATTTAGTATACCCTTACGGTTTAGATGGGTGTTATGTGTTCTCTTCGTGGTAAGTTATAGCAAAACATCAGGTTTACAAGCGTTCAGAACCCGTTGAATAGCCTTTATCGTGTATGAGTCTATTCTCGTACTGAAAACAGAACTGCAATAAATAGTTAAAAGGAGAAAGGACGAGTGAATCTACAAGTTAGAGTCGAAGATCCTCTCTTATATAGGATCTGATTTTATATAAAATTTTCAGTTCAAAAAATCCGTTGCTAATCTTGGTATTGATGTGTTCTATGTATTTTAGTTGAGGATTCATTATTAAGCCAAGATTACGAGTGGGTCTGTAAAACTTGAACTAGTTGACTAGTTCAAGTTTCACAGAGTGAAGGGGTAAAAATATAAATTTAAAAATAAAATAAAATAAATCAGCTGAAATGGAAAAATTACTTTAAATAAATATTTCATCCCCTCGAACGGGGATCGGACCCACAAACAGTCGATTTTACAGTCACACTTTGTGCGCCTGCGCCACGACTGGCCTCTGATAAAAAATAATTCAAAACACAAAAAAATATTATATATATTTTTCAAGATTAAAACAATTTTTATCATTTATTCGTAGCTACACCATTATAATATTCGTTTTATTTTGTCTATTTTCTAAGATATTCATCGTAAATAATTGCATTGCGCAGATTTTCCGATTCAGGTGTAGTGAATATTATCTTTTAATAAAATTAATTCATAATCATAATAATAACTAAAACTATTTTATTCTATATTTACATTATATTCTTACACTACGTTCTATTTTCAAATTTACTTAAAACTAAAGTGTTAATATTTATATTTATTAAAATCATCCACACGCAGCGCATTCGCATGACAAACTTGTTTCGAGTTTTTTTGCTGTGCGTGACGTAGCCTGCTTGCTAGCTACGGGTAAAGAGTCGGCTACTATCGCTTGCGACGTTCACTTGTTTTAAATATTGTACTCATTGCTTGTATTCAATTTTAAGCCTTATCTTCTTGCTAATACGTATCTGTTTCGCTTATCTATTTATTTTAGTATTTCTTTAAATTTCTTTATTTCCTTCTGTGAGTGTGTAAAATTATTTTCTTTGTATATCTTCTTAAGTGTAAATAAATTTGGACAATTATTCCATAAAATTTTGGAAATTTAATTTCACTCCATAATTAAAAATATAAAATATTATTAAATAGCGTATTTCACAAAAGCCGCTATATTGGTGACCCCGAAATTAGTGAACACTAAATTAAATATCTACGTTTTCTGCTGGCGAGAAGATTAAAAACGGCAAGAGGCCATTTTGACGACCTTTGCAAGGTGACCTCTAGTACACGATGGAGGACGCGACTACATCCAACGTTTGTAGGATTGGCGTGCGTATTCCACCATTCTGGCCGGAAGAACCAGCGCTTTGGTTTTCACAAATTGAAGGTCAGTTTGCTTTATATAATATAACAAGTGATGCTACAAAATTTTATTACGTTGCCGCTCAGTTGGACAATCAATTTGCTGTCGAGGTGAATGATATTATAATTTCTCCTCCCGAGACGGATAAATACGTCACTCTTAAAACGCAGCTGATTAAAAGATTATCTGCGTCTCAAGAAAAGAAGGTGATGCAGTTGCTGAGGCATGAGCAGCTAGGTGATCGCAAACCATCGCAGTTTCTGCGATACATACAAGATCTTGCGGGTTTGTCTGTCCCCAAAGATTTTTTAAAAACATTATGGTCTAGTAGATTACCACAAAACATTCAAACTGTTATAGCTTCGCAGCCTGATCTACCTATTGAAAAATTAGCTGACCTGGCAGACAAGGTGCACGAAATAGCACCCTCATCACCACAAGTCGCAAGCACGTCTGCGATGGCCACATCCCCTGCACCCTCCATGTTGGAAGAAATGGCCAAGCAGATCCAACTCCTGACCAAGCAGGTATCTGAACTCTCGACCCAGGTACGTCATAATTCGGTACCATCAAAATTTAGAGAGCGTTCCCGGAGCCATTCCAGGCATCGTCGGAAGGTAACTTCCCATCAAAAATGTTGGTACCATTTTAAATTTGGTTCCAACGCAAAAAAATGTGTACTGTCATGTACTTACGGAGAGTCGGAAAACTCTCTGGGCAGCCGGAAGTAGCGGCCAACGTCTGCCCTTTACCTACAGGCCGTCTTTTCATTACCGACCGTATTTCAAAAATGCTTTTCCTCATAGATACTGGTTCTGATCTCTGCGTTTTTCCACGGTTGGCTACCAAGGCGCCCTGTACCAAGACGAAGTATGAACTTATGGCAGCCAACGGTACAGTCATTCATACTTACGGTCCTACATTATTGCAGTTGGACCTAGGACTGAGACGTACTTTCACCTGGAAATTTACCATCGCTGATGTTTCGAAACCAATTATCGGCGTAGATTTTTTGATATTTTACAATCTTCTTGTAGATTGCAGATATCAGCGCCTCGTCGACGGAACTACTACTCTATCAGTGCAAGCACTAAAAGAAAATATCTCCGATGACCTTGCGTCAGTCAAAGCCATCTCGGGAGAATCAAAATACCATCAGCTGCTTCATGAGTTCCCAGAGGTAACGAGACCATCAGGTACGTCTTCCCTACCTAAGCATAATACTGTACATTACATCAAAACCATACCCGGACCACCAGTTACCAGTAGACCTCGTCGTTTAGACCCAGTTAGACTGAAAGCGGCCAAAAAAGAGTTTGATGATATGCTCTCACAGGGAACTGCCCGCTCGTCTAACAGTTCGTGGTCTTCTGCTCTGCACTTAGTTAAGAAGAAGGACGACGGATGGAGACCATGTGGTGATTATAGAGCACTCAATGCTCGCACAGTTCCTGACAGGTATCCTATACGCCACATCCAAGATTTTTCCTACCAACTCTCTGGTTGTTCAGTATTTTCAACTATCGACTTGGTTAAGGCGTACAATCAGATACCAGTACATGTCGATGATATCCACAAAACAGCCATTACAACTCCTTTTGGACTTTTTGAGTTCCCGTACATGACCTTCGGACTGCGCAATGCAGCACAAACCTTTCAAAGGTTCATGGACGAAGTACTACGTGACTTTGATGAGTTTTGTTTTGGTTACTTAGACGACATTTTGGTATTTTCCAGTTCTGAAGAGCAACATCAGCGCCATATCAGACTACTCTTCACCAGGCTCAAGGAGTATGGTGTTTTGATAAACACATCCAAATGTGTCTTCGGGCAGCGACAGGTAAAATTTCTTGGTTACCTAGTGTCAGGTTCTGGGACTCAACCTTTAGAAACGAACGTAAAGAGCATACAGGAGTGTAGCGTGCCTAAAACTGCTAAGGAATTAAGACGTTTCCTTGGTATGTTTAACTTTTATCGTCGTTTTATTCCCGGCGCCGCAAACATTCAAGCACCATTAGACTCTGCGCTTTTAGGAACCAAGATGAAAGGAGCTAGGCCGATCACAATGACACCTGAGATGATGGAAGCTTTTGATAAATGTAAGACTTGTTTATCTCAAGCCACGTTATTAGCTCATCCAGATTCATCTGCAGAGCTAGCTATTGCCACTGATGCATCTGATGTCGGTATTGGAGCAGTACTTCAACAACGTGTCAACAACGTATGGCAACCTCTTGGTTTCTTTTCTAAAAAACTAACATCTGCACAAAGGAAATATAGTCCTTACGACCGAGAGCTTTTAGCTATTTATGAAGCCATTAAATATTTTCGACACATGGTTGAGGCTAGAAACTTTGTGATTCACACTGATCATAAACCTCTCACCTATGCATTCAACATTAATAGGGAGAAATGCTCACCGCGTCAGTATCGATACTTTGACTATATTTCACAGTTTACAACCAGCATTCAATACTTACCAGGACGTTTGAACGTAGTGGCTGATACACTGTCACGACTGGAGGAGGTGAGTCATTTCATTGATTACCAGGCTCTGGCATTTGCTCAAGATACTGATCCTGAACTGCTAGGTCTGCTTCAAAAAGGCTCATCGTTAAAACTGGTTAAGGTAGATTTGCCAGACTCTAACCAGAAGATCTACTGTGACGTATCAATGTCTTCTCCACGCCCGTTCATTACTGAGAAATTTCGCCGACAAGTTTTTGAAGCGTTACACAGCTTGAGCCATCCTGGTAGGACAGCTACAGTGCGGCTGGTAACACAAAGATTCGTATGGCCAGGGATTCGCAAGGACTGTAGAGAGTGGACACGAGAGTGTATACTTTGTCAAAAGAGCAAAGTTCACCGTCATACCCTTGCTCCCTTATCCTCAATCCCAACTCCTACGTCGAGGTTTGCACACATCCACCTCGACATTATCGGACCTTTAACCATTTCGTCTGATTTCAGGTATTGCCTTACAGTCATCGATCGTTTCACACGATGGCCTGAGGCATACCCACTCAAAGACATCACAGCTGATTCCTGTGCTGCCGCCCTTCTCTCTGGTTGGATAGCAAGATTTGGTTGCCCTCTTCGAATTACAACCGATAGGGGACGTCAATTCGAGTCGCATCTCTTCAGGGCACTATCAGCCATGATTGGTGCACATCATTTTAGAACCACTTCATATCACCCAGCTTCCAACGGCTTGATCGAGAGACTCCATCGGCAGCTAAAAGCAGCTATCATGTGCCATCCCTCTTCAACCTGGACGGAAGCACTGCCGTTAGTGCTGCTGGGCATCCGTAGCGCCTGGAAGGAGGACATTCAGGCTTCAGCAGCTGAGCTGGTTTACGGGGAGCCCCTTCGTCTTCCAGGGCAATTTCTCGCACCCTCTGAAGATTACAAGACAGGTGATATCACAAATCTGGTTACTCGTCTTCGTGCTAGTATGGCACGACTCTCGCCGAAGCCCACGTCATGGCATAGGACAGGTCCTTTTCATATGCCGGCCGACCTTGCAGACTCGACACATGTTTTTTTACGGCAGGACCACGTCCGCAAACCACTGGAACCACCATATGCAGGCCCGTACAAGGTTCTTAAAAGGACGCCTAAATATTTTCAGATAGACATATCTGGTAAGCCTAACAACGTGAGTGTGGATAGGCTCAAGCCCGCATATGTTACGCGAGAGTCCGTTCCTGTATTAAACCGACCAGCTACTGCACCAAAGGCAATCTCTCAGTCTGATGTGGAGCAGAAACCTGAGAAGCGGACACGCAGCGGAAGAACAGTTAGATTTCCAGACTACTATCGCCCTTAACCAGGTCTCTGGGGGGGAGTACTGTAGTGAATATTATCTTTTAATAAAATTAATTCATAATCATAATAATAACTAAAACTATTTTATTCTATATTTACATTATATTCTTACACTACGTTCTATTTTCAAATTTACTTAAAACTAAAGTGTTAATATTTATATTTATTAAAATCATCCACACGCAGCGCATTCGCATGACAAACTTGTTTCGAGTTTTTTTGCTGTGCGTGACGTAGCCTGCTTGCTAGCTACGGGTAAAGAGTCGGCTACTATCGCTTGCGACGTTCACTTGTTTTAAATATTGTACTCATTGCTTGTATTCAATTTTAAGCCTTATCTTCTTGCTAATACGTATCTGTTTCGCTTATCTATTTATTTTAGTATTTCTTTAAATTTCTTTATTTCCTTCTGTGAGTGTGTAAAATTATTTTCTTTGTATATCTTCTTAAGTGTAAATAAATTTGGACAATTATTCCATAAAATTTTGGAAATTTAATTTCACTCCATAATTAAAAATATAAAATATTATTAAATAGCGTATTTCACAAAAGCCGCTATACAGGCATATTTTTAGTAGTACGAGAGCTGTTTTCTTCAAAACTATCCATATTTCTTACTTTTTTCTCGCAGAGAAAAGCTATTTTCGCATAGCAAGATACTGCAACTAATTTTCCTCTTCTGGTTATACTACCACAATATGTATTTTTTTCTTCATTCGGATATTGTCTGAACATAGTATCTGAATGCCCACGGTATGGGCCTTCATATAACGATGCAGACCGTACTTCTGAGTTATTAAAACTCTCTGAAACAAAATATATACATTGTATTACATTCAATTTTATTTCAAGTTAGAAATAAATATGTAAATAGCCTGCAGACTCAAAGCGCAATGGGTCAAATGGCGCCACTTAATTTGTTAAGTCGCAAATTCAGGCAGGATACGGTGAATAGAATGTCTTGACATTGGCGTCTTGAAACTAGAAACCTAGTGTTAAAACGAACTGTTCCCCAATTTCTGGAGATGAATTCAGGAGGCATTAAGGGTTAAATATTGAAACTTTAATTTACTTACCATGAATTGCATGGAGCATCAAGTTTCCCTTCCAATCTATGAAGCCAATGTTAATAACATCATTATAAAGTTCAATCGTGCGGCTTCGATAGTTTTCAAAATCTATATCTTTGACTACTTGAATTTCATCTCTGGTGGTAATTATCGCCAAGTATGCTTGTTCTTGTGAACAAATTTTAAATGCATCGTACCAAGTTACTTTATTTTTATGGAACTTGTAACATCTATCGGTCCGCTTGTTCAATATGTATTCTGTTGAAGAAATAACCCGTATTAAATTTTTATATATATATATATATATATATATATATATATATATATATATATATATATATATATATATATATATATATATATATATATATATATATATATATATATATATATATATATATATATGTATATAAATTACAATTCAATCCCTCGAATGGGTCTCGTTACAGTCTCGCCCTTGTGCCCTTGCGCCATGGCTAATAAAAAAGATTATCTATAAAATCGGCTTTCGGATGATAACGTTAAAAAATTAAGTTAAAAAAAACTTGGCTATGTATGGTATGGCTGTGACATGGACACGACCGTTTCTTGTACGTGACTACGTTTATACAACTGATTATGTAATATAAATAAAATAATTATTGGTTTAATATTACTTTATCAAACATCGGTCGGTAATACGATAAATATTGCACAAATGGCATACAAGATAAATCAAAATTTCTGGTAAAAGTTAAATCAATACAAGTATTACCTAACATTTTTAGAGAGTTTCTCTGAGCATGAAGTCGAGCAATGATTGGTTTTGTGAAATATTAACGTTAAAGTCTTCAACTGTCATAACTAGCGTAAGATCAGGCTCATATTCAGGTTTCATTTTAACGATGTTGTTTGAATATTTAAACAACGATCGTAACATAAAGTTTCATTTCTGATAACGCTGTGTCCGAATGGATATGTACACCCAAGGACAAATTTGAAGATGCCATTGACATATTCGTATATCATACATCACCAGCTTTTGCATCTTTAATTTTCAAACAAGTTTCCGACAACAATTTCCATGTCAATATTAACTTCTTTACGGTCAACAAAAAATTTGCAAAATAACCTTGAAATGGCGTCGCTTCCTCTCCCCGATACTATTCTCGCTTAATGTAGTAAACTCTTTTATTCTTCAGCCATCCATTAGTGTCATTTTATTTTGGAGGATAGTTTCGAAACTACAAGGCCAAACTGTATGCCCCGATTTTGTTATCGTTAGGTTTTTTGTATTGCTCCTGCTTAATAGCAAGATTAACGTATTCATGTCAAAACATGTGGATAGATCCAAACTTAACTTTGTGTTTAATCTCCAGAGGAAATTGTTAGTATTTAAAAGCCTTAATTTGAAAAAAAAACTGTTAATAGGATATGTTAAATTGGTACTATTATCTCTATATATAATAAGACAGTAAAAATATTTTGTCTGTACATTTAGTAATTTTGACTGAAATGGATAGAGGGACACTTAAAAAGAATAATAGAAAGCAAAAATATTTTTTTTTTATTTCTTGTCTGTCTGTCTGTCTGTCTCTCGACATATTTTTGTCCGCATTTTTCTCTGAAAGTACTGAACCGATTTACTTGAAAATTTCACCAATTGCTTTGTTTTAACTCAACTTAAGTACTAAAGTTTGGTTCATCAAAATCGGTTCATTAAAAAAAAAGTTATCGTCGTTTAAATGAACTCAAGGCATTAGTTTGCCTGTGAATGTTGTATAGAAATCGCGCTGGTAAGATTATTGGCTAAAGAATGACATTGGAAACGTCTTGATTATATGACTGTTGATAAAAATATATATTTTTGAAGCACTATTATACAATACTTTATACAACAAAGTAAACAAAATCGAATTGTTAGTGGAGATTACCTTCATAAATCATAACAGTTAAGTTGAAATCGTAATTAATTCAACACATAGATAAAGAACGATTTGATCTTCAAAGAGATATCAAGCAAATACATAGATTTTTTGGTTCGTTCTTTCGTTTGAAATAAATATATATAAAAATGCCTAAAAACACCGTTTCTACGTGTACTCTGTAATAACTACATATTTACCAATTGTACATTTAGCTAATAATACGTGTAACTAATTTAAAAACTGTACAGGAGTTAATATGCAAACATTACAGTTATTTTACAAAGGATATTATGAATCCTTACCTAAATCCATAATTTTACATTTAAGGCTGTTTCTGAAGCAGTACATTAAATTATTAATTGACATTCGCACATTTAACAGAGCTTTAAAACAAAACATAGGTAAAAGAACGTAATGTTACAAAAATATATACATATAATAAATAATTAGCTTTATGTATATTTTTTATGAATATCAAATATCAACATTGGTCATATTTTTTAGTTCGAAACAATCAACAATTCTTATAGAAGTTACGATAATGTCGTAAAAAAATCATATTAGAATATTACAGATTAAATTAATACAAAATTATATTAGAAGTCATTAGAGTTGTCAATCAATTCTCCTTATTAAATCAATAATCATGTATTTTAAGCGGGCGAAGCCGTGGGCGGGCCGCTAGTACGTAATATGACTGATGATGACGAGCAACGTCATCTCGCCTTTATTTTTATAGGTGTATAGAAACTGGTACTTTTCCAGACTTATTGAAATATAGTAAAATAATTTCACGTTACAAAAGTTTTGATAGACTTGACCCAGGAAACTACAGATTAATCTATTTACTATTATTATAGTGGTATTAGTCAGGGCAACCTCTGAACACAAATCTTAAAAGGTCCACTTTTGCATTCACATTTGGATTCCTTTTGGACAAATATTGAGGTTCCAGCAAAGAGTATGGAGAGCGATGAAGGGAACATTTAAAAAAGTTACTAGAACAAAAGGAATGTTGAAATGCTAGTAAATTACTTTTGAACTGTTTGTTAAGATGATGCAGAAGTAGAATATAACAATACAGCAAAGAAAATTTTTTACTTGTGCATAACAGAATGACGAGCCAATTTTACGTAGTAGGTAGAAGTATTTATTATAATTTTGGTAATCAGTGTACAAAAAATTAATAAAAAAAAATACACTGCATGAAAGATATTTTTTTAGCTTCACGCTGTATCCCACACATAGCAGGGCAGGCAGTAGGAACCTAATGTTCAGACACTTTGTTCCAATTAAAATACTTCCGTTTCCCATTTTCCGCGGCGTTTTTATTAAGCCGTGTGATCCCTGACTAGAATAAGACCATCCTGGTACTGGTGGTGTCATAAGAGGCGACTAAAGTACATACATGTGGTAGAGTCACGTCGTCAGCAATGGCAACACGCATGGGCATTTAAAACCGGCGTTAGGTAATGGCTTTATGCCACTGCGTTTCGCATCAGGTAATGCCGGGCTCCAGCGCCCAACCCAAATTGTCGGCCGGCAACGCACCTGTAGCTCCTCTGGTGTTGCACGGGGTCGTGGGCGGCGGTAATCACTTACCATCAGATGACCCGAACGCTCGTTTGCCTTGCCTTTTCCATAAAAAAATCTAATTATTAAATTATTAGAAATTCACATCACCTCTGTCAGTTCCGCAGGGAGCCACTTGTTGAGAATTTTCTCGCTTGTAGCACATGTATGGGTACTTCTCCGAACATTTAACGCTTATGAGTGATCCAGCGTTTAACACTGAACATTGATCTTTATCATCGTTAATTTTACTTATATCTAAATGCATCAATTCTTCTATTGGAACACCTAAAAATAGATAAAATAAAATTAAATCAGCTTCACGCTGTATCACGCACACTGCAGGATATTCAGAGGCAAGCTAGTGTTAAGACACACCGTTTCCCACTTTCCACCGAGTTCTGGAGGTATTCCTTGATGAGTGATGGAACTTAACGCCGTGCTTTGCCTCGACACCAGAGCGAAGAAATAAAAATATAAATGTAAGTAAATATAGATAAATATGTAATTCAAAAAATATTATTAATTGCTTTTTTTTTAGTGGACTACTTGTATTTTTCTAACTAGCTGGGTCAGCAAAATCAATAGAATATAATTATGTATTCAACATCAATTTCTTTTACTCTTAACGTGACGATACAGAAGTAATATTAACACTGTTTCAAATGTTAACTAAAGTTCCCCTTCAACTACTTATTGTATTAAGATCAGGCTCATACAAATATATAGATAGTATTATTCATAATGAACTATGTTATTTATGTGTATTACCAAGAATATTTTTTCTTTTTTTTAATATATCGTACCCAAGGTACATAGTGTCACACTACCCTAGAAAACTAGTAAATTTACCTTCTAATGTATGCCACAAGCCGTTGACGAACGTTGCATGTACTCCGACGAAAATTTTATCAATATTATAAGATCTTGAGTAAGATTGTAACGCGTCTTTCATTGGATTGTTTAAAGGTGACGCCAAAATTGCACCTAAATTAAGTAAATGAAGAAAGTAATAAGCAATTGATTTCCACTATTCAAAAACTTGTCAATCGGAGTAACGCTTTTTCTATAAAACTAACAATTATTTTAGTAATACGTCATATTTATCAACTAAGGAGAGACGAGGTCGATCCAAAACTGCGTGAATTGATAGTGGACAAGTCAAACATCAACAAACATTACATACATTATCACACATCATTACATCATAAATGTTATATATTTGATATAGTAAAAAACCGGACACGCACGAGTCGGGCTCGCCCACCGAGGGTTCCGTGCAAAAATTGAAGAGCTCGGGCTTTTGCTGAAATTCAGGTTTAGCTAAGCCAAAATGTAGAAATACGTTTATTTTCAGGAAATCACGAGTACGTAGATCTAGGTATATAATTTGAATTTCAACTCGATATCTCCAAACGTTCCTGAGATAAAGGCTCTTAACAGACAGACAGTCAAACAGACAGACGGACAACAAGCGATCTTATAAGGGTTTCTCTTTCCCTTAAAAGCTACGAAACCCTAAAAAATTTAAAAAGCTTGAAATTTTAATGCTATATATAAATTATTTAAAAAAAATACATGCGATTCGGTATGTCATACATACATACGAGTATGTATTGCGTATGAAAATATAATTGACATTTAAATTTTCATACGCAATACATACTCGTATGTATGTATGACAAATTGACAAATTGATATGACAAATTTTTTTTTCAAATAAAAATAATTTTCACTAACACATTGTGTGTGTTGTTCCCGATGTAACTGTGACTATCGAAAAAGTTAACATAAAGAGAAACTCACTTTCCTGACGGCAGATGTCGCGTGCTTCGTACCAAGTCGCCTTGAACCTGTGCAGCTTAAACCACACTTTAGCGTCTTCGTCGAATTCATAGCCGTAATGCCTAAACGTTTTTGTATCTGTAAATGTTTTTTTAAGCTATAAATCTTTTGGTGCGTAAAAGAATATTAAGAATATTAATGATAGTAAATTTTGACCAATTAAATTTCGCACACCGTCACTAAAAACAGACACTATAAAATTTGGTAAATATATATTTTTTAACTAGATAATGCGTTATAATAAAACTTTATTTCAATGTATTAAATCTCTATTTTTTTATATTATTAATATTGTTTTCTCTATAACGGTAGGTTAACAAGAAGGATTAAACTTTACGATTTGACGCCAAAGAAGTATAACTTTTTACTACGTACACACTATGTCCAAAACTGTTCTAGCTCATTCACTACTGTGTTACCCAGACTTATCTGAGGAACAATTAAATAAACTAGAGCGTTTACAAAATATTTACATTAGATTTATCTTCGGTTTACGTAAATTTGATCATGTTTCATATCGTCGTCATCTTGGATGGCTTCCTATCCGATATCGCCGAAATTTCCGCATGCTGACTCTCCTCTATTCCATCCTCTACAACTCTCTTTCTCCCTCATATTTAAAAGATCGATTCTGTTACCTAGGTTCCGATTCACTTCTTCGCCCCCACCTTAGATCCCGTTGTGATAATCTCCTTAAATTACCAACTTCCCATACGCTATTTTATTCCAAGTCTTTCACTGTGAAATCTGCGATTCTTTGGAATGAACTTCCTTCAGAATTTCGACATTCCAAATCCCTTTACACTTTTAAAAAACGTCTTAAAGAATATTTATTTAAGTTAGAATAGTATTTTATCCTTATCTATTTAATATTATTTAATATTACGTATATTTTTACACTCGTTTAAGTATGTATGTATATGTATGTATATATGTGTAAGTATATATTGTTTTTTGATGTATGTATGTATGTGTATAGTATATAAACATTAAACATATTTTATGTAAGTTTATTCTATATTATTGATTTATATTATTATATATCTAATTTGATTAAAAATTTGCACCGAGACGTTGTCCCCCTTTTCCTCATTACAACTTATCCGTAATGTTTCAAAGGTTGTCTGGTAGAGATTGCTTAAAGCAATAAGACCGCCTTTGCATACGTGTTTTTTTTTAAATTTATGTTCTTCATTTTATATACTTATTTGATTTATGTGTGCAATAAAGTTTATTCTATTCTATTCTATTCTATGTATAAATATACGCACCCCCTTTTTTTAAACAAGAAATAGAACAAGCAAAGAAAGTTTGATTTTTATTTCGAAACATTGTTAAGTTAAGCACTCTACAATATTTCGAAAAGTTGAGTGGTGCATAAGTAACAGAGTATAGAGAGACTAAGAGAGTTAGTTAAATTACTCCGTTCCTCCGTCCTGACTATCCTACTGTTAAAAAAACCTTTACCTACCTACCTTTTACTTTTGTAATGTTAAAAAAAACCTTTACATATACATAAATATAAGATTTTTAATTTAACCAGACCAGATAAACTTTTCTTAATGTAGATATTTTTAGCACTTTACTGATATAATACGTATTAATGTTAGAGGTCGGTCGGTTTTCATTCGGAATTCGTAACACTGTATGTTGAGCCGCGTAACTCAACGCCGTATCACGATTCATGTTATCACGACGGGAAATTATTTTTTTTAGTTAAGAAATAAAATTCTCACAACTTACCAGCGAATAAAATCAGACAAGTCACGATGAAGTATCGCAAAAGCTCCATCACGTTATTACGCTTAGAGATGCCTTTCAACTGAGCATTAGCTGTTTCTAATATATATATTAAACACTATATAAATTGTTATTTTTGCTTGAAACTCTTATCAAAATGAATATGATTAACACCAGTTATCGCATGACCTTTTTAAATATTATTTTCTTCATTTTAGTTTTGGTTTAAATTTGTGTTTGCCGAGGTATAACTTCCTAGTGCGAATTCTGATACTTAGTAAATTAATATTATATTTTATTGTACATGGGCATGAATTTGTATTTTTTAGGGTTCCGTACATTTTTAAGGAAAAAGGAACCCTTACAAGATAATTTTGTTGTCCGTTCGTCTGTCTGTCTGTCTGTCTGTCAAGACCCTTTATCTCAGGAACGTCTATCAAGGGAATAAAAAATCATAGGGTACTTCCGGTTGACCTAGAATTATGAAATTTGGCAGCTAGCATTTACAGTTGGTCTAGTTCAGGAAAAAATCTGAAAAGTATACATTTGTGGTTAAGTCCTAAAAAATAAGCTTAGAATTTTAGAAAAAGCCCAAGACCTCCAATTTTTTACGGAACCCTCGATGGGCGAGCTCGAACTTCGCCCTTGTCTGGTTTTGTTTTATTGCTTGGTTCGCCGGAAGCCACTGAATGCAGGTAGCGCTAAACCAATCGTTGGAGATCTCGGCAGTAACTCGATCTACTCCTGCTGCCTTGCCACACTTTTGACTTCATATTGCACTCTCAACTTCTTTTGTACTGATTTCACCATCTACTTATAAAATTCCATCCAGTCCACAGTAGCAAAACGATGGAGGTTGTTTCACTCGCTAACCTATAGAATTAAAGGGGCTCTTTAGAAAGCAACCTCGTATCGTCGAATCGTAATTTATATGGGATTGTTATATTGTAGGTTAATTCGAACTTGAAGACTAGGACTAAAAACTAGTGAACACAATTGTATTACTGTGTTTGTCACTATACGTAGTATAGAGTTGGTCTAATGATGGAGCCAGGACCTGAACTATTAGTAAATCAGCAGAGGTCACTCGAGTTTGGCACTTCATGATTTATTACATAATGTACAAAAATGTGCTTTTTAATTATTTTTAGCTTCACGCTGTATCCCGCACACAGCAGGGTAGGCAGAGGGAACCTAGTGTTAAGACACTCCGTTCCCCACTTTCTGTCGAATTCTGGAGGCATTGCGTGTTGAGTGGCAGAACTCAACGCCGCGCTTAACCTCGGCACCAGAGCGAAGAAATGGAAATATAAATTTAAGTAAATATTTCATCTCCTCGAGTGGGATTCGAACCCACAACCAGTCGGTTTTGCAGTCACACCTCGTGCCGCTGCGCCACGACCGGCCTCATTTTAATTTTAATTTTTAATTATTTTTTTAAATATGCATTTTTCACGTAAATAAGAGTTAAAATTAGGCTAATATGTATATTTTTTTAATATATTTTTATTTCTTCTAACTTATTACTTATATAAATAATAAACATTACATATTTTATTATATAAATTTTATCTTTAAGTATTTTCCCACTTTAAACACCACAAAAGCTTAATGAAGCGTCTTATCAACTTAGGACACTGGTCTCACTTTTTGAGTAAAGAAGTCGCTTGTTCGATTCTCACTCGAGGGACTAAACATTTAATATTTTCATTTCTTCGCTCAGTTAACGGGACAAAGCGCGACGTTGAGTTCCGTCACTTAACACGCAATGCCTCAGGAATAGTATATATCACTGCTAAGTTCCCAAGTTCCCTCTGTCTACATAGCTTCATGCCTTTTCGCGCATAGCAGGGTAGATAGAAGGAACCTAGTGTTAAGATCTAATGTCTTCCACCTAAATGATGAAAGATCTAATGTCTTCCGCTCGGTTTACCAGAGCGTAGAAATATACATAAATTAAAAAAAAATACATAGAGTAGAAATCGAACCCACAACCATCACTCTTGCACTCAGACACTGTCCCACTGTGCCTCTACAATCTGTTTCCCAATGGAAACAGATGAACTGTGATCCCTTCTACAAAAAACTGTTGTATATTGACTAGTAAACTACTCAATTAAACACATAATAGTATATTATCATTATTTTATTATTTTTAAACATTAAAACGTGATGCTGCGAAATAAAGTGACAATTCACGATCTCAGCAGAGTAAACATAGAATATGAAGTTTGCAAAATCTGTAATAAAGTATGGATATTTATATAATATTTCTTTAGAAATGTATAATAGCTTCAAAATAACGAGATTTGAATGCGCGCCTCTTGAAAATTGTCTTAAACAATGTTCAAGAGGCGCAGATTAAAAAAAAATCTTTAACAAATGCAGAATAGCACTTTAAAAATATTTAAAAAATTAAATTATATTATTTAATGTCGTAACAATTTTTTCAAAGTGTATAAAATAACTGACTAGGAGTTCACTGTTTGGAGTTATTCATTATTTTTAAAGGAATGGGTAATATTAGTCAAGAAATAGCAACATAAAATATTTATATTTTGAAACGGCGGATTTATGGGTTCGCTACCCTTTGAAGTGTCATTTTCATGTCCTTGCTCTAGTATCGAGACAAAGCAAAGCATTGAGAGTTCATATTTAGTATGGAATGCCTTGAAATTTGAGTGGGGCACGTGGGGAACGGAGTGTCTTAACACTAAGCTCCTTCTCCCTACCCCGCTCCATGTGGTAAACACCGTGACATTAAAAACTTTCAATAAATTAACGTACCGATGCAAACAATTCCATGTTAAATGTGACCATACCCAAAGCTTTTAAATGGACAGGATTCTGAGCTTTACATATAATCATACAAATCGACCTCCTGATACCCACATCTTGAATATTCTCCCAGGAACAGCAGTACGCTGTGTTTGCTAATCGTTCGAACTGAAAATACAATAAATATGTAATAACTTTTTTTATTTTTATTATTGTCTATTATTTATATTAAACTTACGTTTGTACTTACATATGTAAATGTCATGAGGAACCTTTCAGAGATTTACAGAAAATTATTAGTCACGTAGTATATATATATATATATATATATATATATATATATATATATATATATATATATATATATATATATATATCCCGCATAATTTCAGTACGTCTTGCCTCAATCACCAAGTCACTAAGTAACGGAAGAGTTATATATATATTATAATTATATTTATAAAAAATCAAGTCTCACATTGTCAGTGACATCAGCTATGAGGTAGCAAGGCAGGTAGATGTGGATGATGGTGGCCACCACGAACAGGTACCACATCGTGTTAATATCGGTTTCCTTATAAAAATCAGCATTAGGATTTAAAAGAATAAATAATACATAATACTAACTAAAAAACATCAGTTATTCAAAAATTAAGTTTGTTTATAAAATAAATTTTGTTTTTAACAATTTAAAGTGTCTTATTGTATGTATGTATCTGTCAAATTAAAAAAAAAATTACATAGGGTACGGGTTTAAACCGCACCTATTGAAAACCGTCCAAGCACCTGACCACTAAGCCCTACGTTCTCATGAAGCTATGTCGAATAATTTATACGCATGCTTCCAGGAAGCGCGGATTCAAATCCCGACACTTTTTTTTTGGTTTTGTAAAACATTAGATCTTTGGGAAATTTCTGTCAAGTTGATTAGTCTCTGGGTAATTACTTAGTACCTCAAGGGTCTGTCCTTTTCTGGTTTCAGAAAAGGACTAGGTTTTTTTGGTGGACAGAACCATGACTGTCTCATGGTTCTGTTTGCTGATGATACTTCATTGATTTTAAAATTTTAAAAAACGACAAAACATATATGACGATGTAAACAATACTCTCTCGAAAGTAGTACATTAGTTTAGTGTTAATTAATAACTTACTATTAAATAGAAATAAACTAAATATATAATTTTTAGAACAACTAACACTAAAATTGTTAAAGCCGATGTACTCTTGAATGGTGAAACCGAAGATCCTGTCGATTCTACAGTATTTCTCGGTAACACAGTTGACTCCATTACAGTGGGAACCTCATATTGATGGATTGGCGAATAGACTTAGCTCAGCAGCTTTTGCAGTTAGAAAAATCATTCTATTAACTGACATGGAAACGGTTTGCTTTGTTTATTTTAGCTACTTTCAAAGTATTATGTCCTACATTACTATAATATTAAATACAATTATATATATATATAATTAATATATAGATGATTTAATTATAATGAATATTACGTCTTTTGAGGCAACTTGGCTAAGAGCCATCCCGGTCTGGAGTACAGCATTGAGAAAGATACCGATCAACCAAACATCAAAACATTTCTGTATTTCACAAATTAACCTGAAAATAAGCAGTTTTTTTTTACTTACACGCTGCATCCCGCACATACCAAGGTACGCACAAGGAACCTGGGAACATAATTTTGAGATACTCCATTCCGTTTCCATAAAGATACTTCCATTCCGCCCTTTTCAATGAATTTTGAGGGCATTGCGTGTTGAGTGGCAAAACAAAAATCAACGCAGCGCTTTTTACCGGAGCGAGGACATGAAAATATTAAATATTTCATTTTCGTTGAGTGAACCTCGAACCCACACTTTTGGGATAAATAAATGTCTGAGTTTCCAAAAAATGTATAAAACTAAATATAATACACGATGGAGCTGGTTTTTCTACTTTTTTTTCGGTAAAGCATTGAGCGGTATGGATTTTTTTTTGGACAGATTAAAACAAAAATACAGATGTGATGGACCTGAACACGTATCAAATATATTTCTATTATAGTGTAATTTAGACAATCACCAGAAATATTTTTAAAACCCTAAGTACCTAATATAATAAAAAAAAATTGACTATATAAAAAGGTTCCTAAAGTATATTATATTATGATTCAAAATAAATAAACAAATATAATAATTACACACACTGTACTAATATGATTTTTATTTCCCAAAACAATTAAATAATCACCAAATGAAATGAAAATAAAATATACTTTCAAGTTGCTTTTGATGTTTTTATTTCACAGCAATATTAAGGCCGTCGTTGGGCAAGGGCACAAGAATGTGACAGGAACGCGGCGATTATGGGCTTAATCCCCACTAGGAGAATTCTTCTCTCTGCCACCGAGGCAAAAAGCCCGGCGTTGAGTTCCGCCGAAAATGGGAAACGGAGTATAGAACATTAACAGTAGTTACCTTCTGCCTACCCTGTTATATGCAGGAGACAGCGTAAAGCTGATTTTAATATTAAAACTGACATACCTATACTATATGGCTATATTATCAAATTTAGTAAATTTCATATAACAATAAACAAGTGACGTATGTTTGGGAACCCTAGTATATTATTTAATATTTAAAAAATGTTTCAGCGTTCGTTAGCTTTTTTCAATTACCAAAAATTACTAAATTAAAATTCGTGACATAAAATATTGTTAACATTTATTTTGTGACAATATGTATATAATATTTATTTTAATTTTAATAAAATATGTAGATTTTTGGGCGGCGTTTAAACACAAGTTTTTCTATTATAGATACTCATCACTCGTACCATCCTAACTTACCTGAATGCGTCACAGTGGTCTCTAACAAAGTTCGCTAGCTTTCTCCTTATCGTGGGAATGTCAGGGTCATCCATAATATGCTCCAAATTTTTGCAAAATAATTTTATTTTTAATGAAGCACTCAAAATGCATATAGTAAACATCCCATCATAGCCTATAACAGTAATAATAACATTTTCAATATTTTTAAAGTATAGATTGTAAACTAAACTAATAAAAATATTTCCATCCGCCACTCAGCACGCTACGCCTCCAGAGTTCTACCTTACTATGCGCGGTGTATAGTGTAATTTGGAAAAAATGTATTGAACGTAGCTAAATTTGAACCCGTGAAAAGCCGTGCTTGGCCGTGAAGTTAATATTTTTGAACTTCACAATATAAAACGAAATAGGTAAAAGTGACTCTTCACTCTTTCACATTGGGGAACGAAGTGTCTTAACACTAGGTTCCCTCTGTCTACCCTGCTGTGTGCGGGATACAGCGTGAAGCTGATTTGATTTGACTCTTCACTCTAACATTTTTCTTTTTCAAAAATCAATGGGGACAACGATCATGTCGCTCACCTGTAAATCCAACAAAAATTACAAAAACTATATATCCACTGTATATTGCAAACAATTCAAAGTAAGGAGAATCATACTTCTGTTCTTCAGTCAAAAACATTACTGCAACCTCGTGTACCATGAACCGTCTAGGGTTTTCAGAAAACAGTTGTGAATATATCGTGTATACGGTGGCAAGAACTGGATAGGAGAGGGAAGTGACCAACGCTACACAAATCCACATCCTTTCTAAAATCTTTGTTTTTTTTATAGTATCGTCTATTATTGGATGATAATCGGCTGTTAGACTATTGTATTTCTCGTAATCTGCATCCATTCCATCAAGAAGAGCTCTAAATTCTTTATTTCTTATTATGGTCATTATAAGCTGAAATACACATGTCATTAAAAGTATTGGTAAGAGAGGTAGGGGGAGACCTCGATTGATCTTCGAAAACACAGTATCGAAGATGCTGGAGGAAGGTCACGTAAAAAATATGAGGACCCCCCGGAGAGCATGTATGAAGAGGTTGATGACAGAGGACGAGGCGAAAGAGCTATGTAGAGACCGTAGCGTTTAGCATTAGCTAGGGATAAAGCGTGAAGCTAAGTTAAGTTAAGTATTAAAAGTATTGTTCTGAAAGTGAAACCCGTTGGTTGTTAATTGGATTACCATTCGGGGGTATAAGTAGTTTTTATTTTCTAGCTCTATTAAGAAGACAAAGCGCGGCGTTAAGCTCCTTCACTTAACATGTAATATAACTGAAATAGGGCGGTGCGTGGTCAACGGCAAGTGTTAATAGTAAACATTAGAGTTCCTCAGCTTCTACTCCAGATAATTAACCCGAATATTCTAAATAGTCTACTTCTTTTCGTCGTTGAATTCAAATTTAAAAAGTTAAAGCAAAATATTCAATAATTTACGCTGAATCTCACATTAACAAGTTAGCAGAGGGAACCCAATGTTAAAAAACTCCATTCCCCATTTTCCATAAAATTTTCGAGACATTGCGTATTTGAGTTGCGGAACTCAATCCAGAGCTTTGTCTTTTCACCAGAGCGGGGAAATGAAATCAACTTTTTCCTCGAGTGGAAACGGAGCTGATAGCTGATAGCTGTTGTTCAATGGCAGCCTCAACTTTATTTGGCCTTACACTATCGTATAATGAAAGAAGTAAATAATAAGTACCTTAGCAATTATAAACATCAACGCAATCAATATGATGGACTGCCTGACGAAATTTGACATGTCCTTGTGCAGGACTCGCCTTCGCATGTCTTCGATGAGAGTCGACATGACGGCCATGATGGAGAATATTACTACTACTATAAAATAACATAATAAAAGCTATTATTGAGGCCAGTCGTGGCGCAGAGGCACAAGGTCCAAGGCACAGGTTGTGGGTCTGATTCCTACTAGCGAAGAACTAATGAAATATTTAATATTTTAATTTCCTCGCTCCGACAGCGAACCGTGGCTTTGAGTTCCGCCTTGTATGTGTGTATGTGTGTCTTAACACTAGGTTTCCAGGTTCCCTCTGCCTACCGGTATACGTTCAGAGGGAAGTTTTACTTTTTTTTGTTTTACAAAAAAAAGTAAAACCTATAATTGCTTGCCTTTACTTTTATTCGGGCATAAAAGGCCGTCGTGGCGGAGAAACACAAAGTGTGATTATAAAGACGACAATGACGACGACCTTACTTTTAATATTTTTAATGACTTTTTGTCACAAAATGCCTTATTCTCAATTATTTATAAGAGATAGATATACGAGTATCGCAGCCTTTTCTTTAGAAACTTACTGAAATATATATTTTTTTTGGAGCACACGCGCTTAAAGCAATTCGATGGCGTTCCTTAATTACTACTTAGCAGAGTAGCCAGAAGTAACTCCGTACATTCTGATCCCCATCTTCCACTTAATGTTTTGAGACATGGCGACACTCAACATGTCGTAGTTCAAAGCCGTGTTCCGTCTTCTTACCGGGTGATTACCGATACCGGTGATTGGGAATCGATTTAGTGTATACTTTTTAAAAGATTTTACAAATTTATATTTATCAATTAATTCTCTAACACAACACATATTTTTAAGCTCATTTTGTATATATTTTCCCCGAGTGGGTATCGAACCCACTGTATCGTGGGTTATAATTTTAACATACTTATTTTTACTTCAGAAACTAGATATTTAAAGAGTTGATACCGATCCATTTTTTTCTTCTTCCATCACAAGCAGGATTTGGATACATCAGGCCCAGTATAAGCAGGAAAATTGTCAATTTGTAGGTTTCTCTGATATTCTTGTACTTTTTTCCATCTTTATCTACGAAATATAGATAATTGCTTATATTAACTCTATGTATATTAATTTATTGATGCAGTCGAGGTAAATGCTACGGTTGTGGGTTCTTTTATCACTCAGGGCACAAAACAATGCACGCTGTTGATTTCCGCCTCTCAACGCGCAATCTCGGAAATTGGGCGGTACGTGAGGAACGTAGTGTCTTAACACTACTTAATAATTGTCTTAGCGCTACTTCCGTCTAGCCCGCTATATACACATTATAGCTAACGTGACCAGACGTCCCGTTTTGAACAGGACTGTCCCGTTTATCACTTGTATGTCCCGGTGGTTTGGAACATGCCACCGGGACGTACAAATATCCTGTTTTTTCCGAATGGTCTGTGAATTCAATCGATCGAATCCCGTTTCTCCGCGATTATCACAGTACACTACTTTTCAAAAACGAAAGTATAAAATTATTTAATTAGTGTTACCATCAGTACCATTAGAAAATAAACCTACAAAAAAGAGAGAAAAATTAAAATTATCCTAAAACAAGAACGCACACTTCTAAAAAAGCTAATAAATTTTTGTACTTGAAAAGTATATCATTACTTACAAGAAGATGAGTCTTGGTTTCCTTTAAAACCGAACATTTCTTAAAAACGTTGTTAAATTATTCTGAAAAATATTATATTACATTTGCACTAGTCGGTCGTAATTTCTAAACGATCTTTAAAATTATGACAACTATGCGTTTTGAGTGATGGAACTCAACGCCGCACTCATTAGCGTATCTAGAGATATTTTCTAGGGGGGCCTGGACTTAAACTTTGAACAGACTTGTGTTGTTTTTTTTAATTTTTCGGGGCAATTTTTGTTGTGAGTTAAATTTCTGGGGTGGACCAGACTATTCAGGGGTTGTCACGGAAACCACTCTTCCCCTCTTAATACGCCCATGGCCACGCTTTACTTCGTTACCTGAACGAGAAAATAAAAATATTAAATATTTCATATGGTGGAATGGGAATCGATCCTACAACCTGTCTCGTTTACTGTCGGTCGCTTGTGCCCCTGCACCACGACAGCCTCATGAGATCTATTTACCTGTTGCAACAAAACAATGGTAATTTATTTGAGTAGTTGGCTTTATATAGTACATATTCAATTCTATGTTTTATATAGTTACCTTTAAAGAGTACAGTCATGCACACTTTGTTAATATTCAATTTATCTGATAGTATCGATCGATCGTTCCTATCCTCTACGTAGAGAGTATCGACTTTTCTTTTTTTTATTTAGAAACTGATTACGCTCTACAGGCATTTGTTCCCTTTTCCTAATATTATTATTATTATTTCACACTGCATTCCATTATTCCTATTCTCTTCTTTTTTAGAATTCTCGAGTTCAAAAAAACTCGATTCTTTGGAAAGCTTGCAAATATAGACAGGTCTAAATCGAAGAGGCCCCTTAGAGAATATGAAAATGATTTATTTTAAAGGATACGTTATTGTGTGCGAAACGTCATAATAAAACATATGGATCCCGGATTGGAACCACGTAACGGCGTCCTGAATGTTAAAAGGTATCCTTTTCAATAGTTTCAAATTAAATAATTGACTCGCTTTCAAAAAGATGAACCCCCACTGGCAAAGCGGCGTGATGCCTCGATCACAACACCAGTGTGGTCAGCTAATGTGTAGAGAGGTGTGCACCTGTTTCTCCGTCACGAGGAGCTCATGAACAAGTTTCCACATTCGATTAAGCATTTTTACTCTCTCGACAATATAAATCCTTTAGCTCCACTCTACCAGCCAGTGAAGGCAGGCCAGCCAGAGGATGGGTTACAATTTTGCTCCAGAGGACTTAAGTGCGTCACCGCCACTACCACAGCTCGCCATAAGCTATCCCGCGTGCTTATTAATAATATTATTTTTCAACATTTATAAATTTTAAATATTCACTCTAAAACATTTAACTGCAAAGAGATAATAGATAGATTTTAACAATAATAATCTAGAAAGATACTTATAGAAGTAAGATTGCTAAAATTTAAGCAGCCCTAAGACTAAAAACGTATAAATTAAACTGCCATAAAAGATTATTTTAACCTTATGATTAAATAATATAAAAAATGAAGGTAGCGAATATACTACACCTTGCACAATTCTCATAACAAATTATATTTCTTATATGTCCATCCTAGATAACAGGACTTCGCGATGACAAGTGTCGATCAAAGTCTTTTTTAAAAATTCTTTAAGACTTCGCCCTTTAATTAGTGATACACATCAGTATGTTAGTGAATTAATGTATCGCTTGAGTTTTAGTTTAAAATTATATAGACTACTTATGAATTGGATTGGCGTTTTGATTGGTTATCATTATCTTACTTATCATTTTGAGGCTACACGCGGTGAAGTGGCATAAAGTGTGACTGTAAAATCGACTGGTTGTGGGTTTGATCCCCACTCGAGGAAAGGAAATATTTATTTATATTTTCTTTTCTTCGCTCTGGTGTCGAGGCAAAGGCGTTGAGTTTCGCCACTTAACAAGCAATGCTTCCAGGTCTCGGCGGAAAGTGGGGAACGGAGTGTCTTAACACTAGTTTCCCTCTGCCGACCCTGCTGTGTGCGGGATACAGCGGTAAGCTGATATTTTTTTTTACTTATCATTTTATTGCATTTATAGGGTTCCATGCCAATTTTATGATGGAAGATCAACGGGAAGTACAAATTAAATGGCAAACTTAAAGCGGCGTACCTTAGCGGGTAAGTTAGTAAATGGAGATTTACCTAGAAATTTCCATCTTTTGCGATTATTGACTATATGTTCTCCACGGCAAGTATCCTGTCTGTCTGTCCATTTGTTAGCCTGTCAAGAGAAATATCAAAAAAATCTCAGGATTGCATAAAAGTATAAAGCTGAAATTTATGTCAAATATCCAAGTCGGAAATTTCTTCGAGTATAGAAAAAAGTTAAGCTTCGTAGTCAACGCAATCAAAAGATACGAGCATTCTTGCATCTTTTTTGTCACATTTTGTATGGAAAATTGTATGGAAAATGCTGCTTAATTGAAATGGATAGGATACTTTCTATGTGTTCCTTTTTAAAACACTACACGAACAGTCAATTTCAAATTTGTTTTTAACCTCTAAGTTGGAAAGTGTATAACGGAGTGCCTTAACACTAAATTATCTTTGACTACTCGTATGCGTAAAAATAAAACAAATATCATATTATATTCTCTTAACGTTTTCTAACATAGGCATGAAAATGCATTTCCTGAATTTTATTTCCGCTGAAATTTATGTGGCAATAAAATTCCCATATTTCTTTCAGAAACCCGATTCCTTGTCAAACACAGAAGAATCACAGGACATTTATGGTTTAACAAAAATTATATTCGCATTGACATGGAAATTCGTCATTTAAATGATTTCTTAAAAATATATATATTTGCCAGTTGTGACGCAACGGCACGAAGTGTGACTGTAAAACCGACTGGTTGTGGGTTTGATCCCCACTCGAGGAAAAGAAATATTTATTTATATTTTCATTTTTTTCGCTCTGGTGTCGAGGCTAAGCACGGCGTTAAGTTCTGCCACTCAACACGCAATGCCTCCAGAATTCGGCAGAAAGTGGGGAACGGAGTGTCTTCACACTAGTTTCCCTCTGCCTACCCTGCTGTGTGCGGGATACAGCGTGAAGCTGATTTATTTATTTTATATATATTTATTGTATGATGAGACCAGTCGTGGCACACTGGCACAAGTAAGGAACCAAGTGTCTTAACATTAAATTCCATGCCTACCCCGCTATATACGGGATACAGAGAGAAGCGGAAAAAAAAATACGTAAGGAATCACGGCGCAGTGGGGCAGTTGTTGACTATAAACATGATCGTTTCCTCGCTCTGGTAAACAAATCGCGGTGTCGAGTTCTGAAGCTGATTTCATAAGAATAATCAAAGTGAGATCACAATCGGGAAAACCTTTACATTATTCTTTTTAAATTATTCATCGACGCATTAAGAGGAAGCAACGTTTATTTTTTTTTCTTTTCTTTTATGTCCGAAATTAAAAGGTCAAAAATATTGTTTGGAAAATATATAAACCTATATTCATAAAACATCATCAATCCTTTAAATTCTTCTCTAAATTGGAGAGAAAGCCTACCTAATGCTGATTGATAAAACTATCGTAAAAAATAAACAAAAGAATGTATACACATTCTTTAGATAATATTGAAAGAACAAAATGAGGCATAAATGCTTGTTTGTTTAAATGTTAAGATCTGTGGAAGCGACCGATTTTTTTTTTGTTTTTGTATAAAACCTACATTTTTTAGGAGTAAGCTATAAGTATAGTAACATTACGGTGTAAGTCTTAGTTAGCCTTAAATTACTTTAACCGCGTGCATTGTAGAAATAATAAAATTTATGTAAGTACGTATATTGAGGCCAGTCGTAGCGCAGCGGTACAAATTGTGACTGCAAAACCGACTGGTTGTGGGTTCGATCCCCACTCGAGGAGATCAAATGTCTACTTATATTTATATTTCCATTCTTTATTTATTTGAAGCTGATTATTATTACGTATATTTAACTATGCCATGCGCGCACTTATACGAGCAAAATCAAATAAAATCTCCAAACATTAAAATTACAACTTACTAGGTGTATGTGTAAAGATAACCAACCTTTTTTTTTCTAAATACACTTAATTTTGCATGCTATATAAGAGAGAACCATTTGCTAAAATAAATAAAAATATGCGCTTGCTGTACTAGCATTGGGCATTAATTATTAAATTATTAGCATGAAATGCTTGAAATTTTGCTTATAATGTTTATAAATTTTAATATTACCAGTCCTGGTACAGGGCACAATTGTGTATGTGTGAATGCGGCAGATTGTAGGTCGAATTCCACTCGAGGAAATGAAATATTTAATATTTCCATTTCTTGGCTCTGGTGTTGAGGCGTAGCACGCCTCCAGAATTTAGCAAAAAAAGGAAGATGGAATATTTTAATTAGGCTCCCTCTGCCTACCCTGCTGTGTGCGGAATACCAGAAAGGCTAAAAAAAGTCGATCCGATTAATTAGAACAGCTTTAAATTATTCGCATATTCACACATTTTTACATATTTTCGTTAGAACAATCTAGACATTTTAATTTTTACTACCATCTATTATCAAATTACGTAATTTTAATATTAAATTAACTAATAGTGATCGTAAAAGTAAATCATATAAAAATATTTTGTTACATAGATCCGACTTTTAAATTTTGACATTTTATGTCAATTTCACATTTGACATTATATAATTTTAAAATGCTTCAGCAAATTGGCGCCTTCTTGTATTTCTTTTAAATACTGTTATAAAATAAAAGTAATTTACGTCGTAAATAAACGATATTAAAGAATTATATTAATATCTAATACATAATAACCATATACATATTTAATTATTTTTAGCTGTACCAAAATAAAAAAAATGTTTACAAAGAAACTATATACGCTAGTGTTCTTACGGAATGAAAAAGAAATATTATTAGGTTTCAAGAAACGTGGCTTCGGTATCAATAAGTGGAATGGTTTTGGTGGTAAAGTTGAACAAAATGAGGCGGTAATCGATGCTGCAATTCGAGAATTGAAAGAAGAATGTTGTGTTACAGTCAAAAAGGATAATTTAAAGAATATAGGTCATTTAGAATTTACTTTTGAAGGGGATACAGTTATGATGGATGTAAGAGTATTTTCTGCTAGCGTGTATAAAGGAGTTCCAAGAGAAACTGAAGAAATGGCCCCCAAATGGTTTGACTTGGATAAAGTTCCTTTTGAAGACATGTGGCCAGATGACAAGATTTGGTTTCCTCATATGTTGCAAAATAAACTATTTTATGGTAGATTTAACTATAAAGGCTTTGATACGATACTCAGTTATAAATTGGAGGAATTAACTTCAATGGAATCATTTTATAAGTATAATTAATATTTTTCATTTTTCAATTTCTAAGTTTAATTTTTGATTTTTCCTTTGAACAATTGCGATTTTTTTATTGATTTTGTCAATGATGACATAGTTTCTTTTATTTTATATAATTTTTGATAAGTTATTTTATATAATTAAGTGCTTTAAGTTAAATATTAAAAGGCTACATTGATTTTCATATGTATTTTTATAACCTAATGTGGAGTGTGTGTGGAGAATGGAGAATGTTCTACTTTCCCTCTTGTGTGTATCTGTCTGTGTATGTCAAAAGCTGCCTGTTCTGCTATTTGAAATACAGAGTGAAGCTAAAAAACTAGTTATAAAAGACAGTGGGAACCTGGCGTTGATGACACTAGACAAGGGTCATTAAAAAAATTAGACACTGGAGGACATGTATGAAGAGGTTGATTACCATAGATAATTGATGATAAGAAACTATTGTTTTGTGTGCTTCATTCCTTCTGACTACTGCTAGGTACAAAGTGTAATGCTGATGCTAAAATATGTTTCATATTTTAATATACAATGGTACTAAAGCTCTAAGTAATAATTAAAAATAATTCAACTTTCGAACAAAAGTAAATTAATGTTATAATAAATAAAACAGTTTCAGATGGGATTTTTTAATTATCAATTACAAATCATAAATTAAGATGTTGACAAAAAGTAAAAATACCAATAATTATTATTACAAAAACAAGTATCTGAAGAATAAATGAAAAGTTTATTTACGTTTTGATACTTTATTTAGCCTTAAGCACCAGATTCATTCATCTAAAATATATATAGGATAGGTAGAGAACCTAGTGAACCTAGCGTTGAGACATTTCTTTCTCATCATTTTCAAACTTTCTCTCCAATCAAATTTGAGACAAAATAAAATTGAGTGGTGTAAACCAACACTAAAATTTAATATATTATTTCACATATAGGAATTCAAATAGCAAAAAGTGGGAATCAGAAGTGTCTATGTCTAATTGGGAACAGAGTGTCTTAACACTCGGTTGCCAGGTTCTCTCTGCCTACTCTGCTATGTAGAGAGTAAACCTAAAACAAAAAAATATAATTTTTCCCTTAGTCTAGCTGTTTCTTGAAAATATCGTAGGTAACATTCTGTAATTTATGAAATTGAATCTAATTTTTTTTAAAATTTAGTAAACAAAGAATTTCATGCTTTACGAAGAATAACAATATATTTCAAATATTAATCCAAGGCATGTGCTATGATGTAGTGTCCTTAAGGAAATAATGAATTACAAAGTTTGTTAAAGGTAATATATTATTTTTAATACTTTTTTTAATAGAAAACTAAAAATGCACACATTAACATAAAATTAAGATAAAAGAATATTTATTTTTTAAATAAAGTGTGGTTTACATTAATTATTAAAAAAAAAGATATGAAATGGATCTTTTTTTTACTATCTTATATGAAATTCTTGGAAAAAACAACTTTATTGAACTGAAATTATATTCTAAACAAATTAAATTAAAGATATTCTAACAAATAAGTACTACTAATAAAACAAATACTAAGCACGAAAATGCTTTAAGAATGTTATTAATTAAATAGTTAATAACTGAAGCCATTATGTTACAACAGCATCAGCTTCTATCCTTGCTCTGGATATTGAGGCATACAAAAGCAAAAGTATTTCAGTCTAAAAAAAATTTTTAACTGAGCACACTTCTTGATTTATATGTAATTAATGTTATTTTAATTAATTTTCATTAATGTTATTTGAGTAACTTATTCCAACGACACCACCATCTAATTTTGGTAGAAATAACTATTTGTTACAACAGTAGAAATTTGCAGTTGACTCTATTTTGGTACTTTGTGACTGAAGCATCTTTACTTTGAAACCCTTTAATTTTTTTTTCGCCGTTCTGAACAAGACATAGCGCAGCATTGAGTTCCATACACAATGTCTTGAATTCAAGCAGCAAAATCAAGAACAATATGACTTGACCTTAGCCTGTCACGGCCTATTATGTCATATGCTGGATATATTGATATTTACCTAGAAGTGAGACATAAAGAATCTTACATTTAATGTACTTATTAAAGATTTCCAACAAACTTGTCAATCAAAGTACAGTGTTGTGTTACACCAAATAACAATACAATATCTCAAACAAGTGCAGAAAATAGGGAATTGACGTGTCTTGACATTAGGTTCACATTATATGGTAAAAAAAAATCTTAGTTACAGTTTAAAACAATAAATATAAAAATATTAGTAATATTTTTTTTAAGTCAATTAATATTACATTAATCGTTAAAAAGTTACCAACAATATTATTCCAAAAAATTCTTATATGTAGTAATTAGATATTTATTAATAATAGTCTTTCCACAAAAATATTTAAAAATACAAAAAAAAAATTATGACCAAAAATGCATACAATCAGTACTTATTATTGTTTTTGAGTATCAAAAAAACTTTTCCAACTGCAAAAATAAAAAAAATTCCTAAACTTCTATGGGAACAGGATACAACTATTAGTATAATTTGACATAGAAAACTTAAATTTGGCATGTAGGTTCCTTGGGAAGTGTATGGGAGCACTAAGAGAGGATTTCCCAAAACATCAACAGGAATATGATTACACTTTTACATTTTATTGTCACTTTTTTCAGTATTTCACCATATTTCACTTTATAGCACTACATTTTACTGTATTTTCACAAATCATCTAGAAGGGCAGTTCTGGCCAGATTTCTGGCTAGAGCCAGTCGGAGGAGCTCTGCCTTTTCCTCAGCAAGGCATTTGCTGTGGAGTTCTAATTGAAGCATTAGTTCATATGTGTCTTCAGAGGATATAACAGGATCTTCTGTTTCTAAGAGTGGTAGGGTGTCTAGAAAGAGTGTTGGCCAGAAGCTGTGAATAACAGTATATTTATTAAGCACAATATTTATAAATCTTTTCTTTTAAAAATCATTATTTTTTATTAATAAGTTGTAATAATGAGGCCGTCGTGGCGCATGAGCACAAGCGTGTGATTATAAACACGTCTATTATGGGTTTGATTCTCACTCAGGGGAATAAATTATTATTGATTAATATTTTTCATGTCTTCAATCTGGCAAAACTAAGCACAGCATTACCTCAAAACTTCGACGGAAAGTGGGGTATGGGGTGCCTAAACACTGGTTCCCTCGGTTTACTCTGCTATATGCGGGAATTATATATATTTTTTTAATATTTTATAGTCAAAATGAAGAATTTTGGTGTTTATGTCCTAACCATTCTTCATATTTTTTATTTCAATTATAAAAATGTACATAAATACTTTTAGCATTTTATAATTGAAAAAGCAATACAATAACATCATAAATAAATATAACTTACTAATCAGGTGCTATGTTGGACGTGATCAGTGACACTAGCAACTTGGCAGCCTTTTTAAATTCCCTATTTTTGTATAGTCTGTGGAAATCACAGTATTTACCTGAAAATTAAAGACATAACGTTTGAATATTATTTAGCGCTTCAGCCAATTCAGGTATTATGTTCTATAACAACTTAGGGCAATCGTAGCGCAAATACACAAGCATGCGATTGTAATTGCGATAGGTTAAGGGTTCGATTCCCATTTGAGGAAATTCCTAATCGACGAGACAAACCCAGGCGATGAGTTTGCCACTCAACACGCATTGCCTTCAGAATTAGGCGAAAATAGGGAACTAGGGTTCCGGGTTCGAGTCCCGCTGCTTTCAAATTTTTGTATACATTATTATAAATTTAAAATACTAGAAAAGCATTATATATTTTAATAAAAAAGTACATTTATTGTATATTTACATTTAATATGACTCCCATTTTGTAACTT